>PYXC01000316.1:865000-895000 GCA_015244755.2 Tenualosa ilisha | reverse complement strand
TATAGAACCAACTTCAGCTTCTTTTACCACTTAGGAATGTGTAGATTCTCTAAACCTCACAATTCTTTTTAAACCTCACAAACATTTTCTGTCACATTTAGAACTAAGTTAGACTAGGCTACTGCTTGTCTACCTTATGAGTTACTAACTAGCTTAATTAGTTACTAAACAGTTAACTAAGTAAATGACACCTGGAGCCTCAGATTTTGTCTCTCTATACACTAGTTTCCTGAAGAGGTCACTGAGGAAGCAATTGTGAGCAGAATTTCTAATCAATCTGCTTTAGCAGCTTTAAGTAATGGGAACTAATGGAAATAAAGTGGCGATGTCATGCAGGCACAAAACGGCTAACAACCAGGTGTAGCTATCTAAATGCATTCTCATGGTGTATGCAAAGTTGATAGCTAACATTAGTGTACAAACTAATGTTTGTAGCACTGTGTCCTGAGAGTAACTTACTCATTCAGGCCAACACTCAGAATGCAGATTAACATTTTCCTAGGCCGAGGCTAATGCATATCTACTTTAACTAATCAACTAAATGAAGGACACCTGGCTGCAGCCTCTTTATTTATTTATTTATTTATTTAACAGAGTAGAAAAGTACCTGGTTGAATTGTTTTAAATGGTGCAATGACTCCCTGTAGTGGTAGGCTATTAGGAAAACCATGTGAACAGGCTACCACTAGAGAGCATCATTGTGCCATTAAAACAGTTTAGAATTAAGAACTTTTCCACTTTGAAACAGTCATTTATCATTTACCTAATTTGGGATTGCTGATTTTGATATATTTTTTACCAAGCTGTATTTACAGTTTTAAGACTCCTAATTACCACAATAACATACCTAAATTAGCTAAGTAAATGCAGTATCATTCTGTAGGTTAAATAAGGTTAATGACTGATGTAAGAATGACTGTATTTCATTACTGTGTATTCATACATGTGTAGAATAGATTGTAGTCCGCTTCTAGCCTGACCGGTAGACCAGGCTGAGTTCAAGGGACGGAATCAGTGGTTGTCTTTGTCTGATAAGCTATCGCTAGGGTAAGTGTAGGCGATTCTCTACAAGGACAGAGCAACACGATTGATCTGATCCAACTTGGGACAACAGCTACTGAGGCTCTAGATGTACCTGCATAGCAAAACTAAGAAACAAAAAACCTTGCTTGTTTGATTGACACTTTTGATTGAATGACTTGAAGAACCTGTGACATCCAATGGCCTCTCCCACGATGTGTGTGCAGGAGGGCCAAGTGTTTGTGTTCCCCCAATAATGGGTGTGTCTAATGCTCAGCTTCTTGAGCAGTAAGGTAGATTTTGAGCTGACATGTACAGTGAGAAACTCTGGCATCTCAGACCTAAGAGTCTTGGCTCTGCAGACAGGACACACCGGGCCACAGTAACAAGCACAGGTTGAACGACCTGCCCACATCACAACAAAGACGTCTTTGCATGTTTGCCTGGAGTTCATCTCATGCGTGTGTCATAGACCAAGCATTTAAATTTATAGTGCAGACGCTACACCCACGCATACACACACACACAAACATGCAGCAAGGTGTTCATGCGAGCACACACACAGTGACTCATTCACACACACATGCACACACACACACACACACACAGGCGTGAACACAGGCATACAGGTTTCACATCTACACACACACACACACACACACACACACCACCTACACACACACACACACACACAGGCGTGAACACAGGCATACAGGTTTCACATCTACACACACACACACACACCACACACACACACCACACACACCACACACACACACACGAACACATACACACACACACACACACACCACACACACACACACACACACACACACACACACACACACCACACTCACACACACACACACACACACACACACAGGGTGTTTACCTGGCTGAATGCCTCTGAGAACAGAGTATGTGTAGTCTGTGGTAATCCCCTAGCGGAGCTCCAGTAATGACTTCCAGCGGGAGCCCCCTCCAGCTGAGTCCACTTCCACCACCAACACCACCACCACCACCACCACTGCTGAGTGGTGTGTCTGTGTGTGTGTGTGTTTGTGTGTGTGTGTGTTTGTGTCTGTGTGTATGTGTCTCTGTGTGTGTAAGGAGGAGAGAGGAAGGATAGGCAAAGAGAGTATAGAGGAGGAAAGGAGAGGAGAGGAGAGAAGTAGTAGGATTAGAGGGAAGAAGAGAACAGGGAAGGAGATTTGAGGAAAGGATAGGAGAAGAGATGGAATGGGTAGAGGAGAGATGGAGGAGAGGGAGAGGAGAAGAGATGAGAGGAGAGGAGTGAAGGCAAGAGTGTAAAGCATAAGCACAATCTTTGCTAACCAGTGACACCTGCCTCTTTTGATGGGGTATGGTCACACACACACACACACACACACACACACACACACACACACACACACACACACACACACACACACACACAAATAGAGAATACTATCTATAGTGTATCTGTCTCTCTATGTATCCTTGTGTGTGGGTTAAGTGTGGTCAGTGCTGTCTGCTGCAACTCCCCCAGCATTGGCATGAAGCCCAAGTGAAAGTGTGTGTCCAAGAGCGAGGCTGCATCTCTCTGCACCTTCACTTCTCACCTGTCACACTCGCTGAGAGAATGTTCTCTCCACGGAAACCCATTTCCTGCCATTGTGCTGCGCTAAGGTTGTTTTAGCTCAGCTCTCTTTAGCTCAGCTCTCTCTTGCTCACGTTGTTTGAGCTGGAAGCGCCGTGGTGTGTCAGGTCGATTTTGGTATATTTAACAGGTTTCACCTTGGCCCTGAACAATATGGCAACCTTCTCTCCTTCTGCAAGCTATTTGCCCCTGCCAGCTACGTCCACCCTTTTATCCAGGGACACAGTCTGGGCTCTACGTGACAGTGGCACTAATCTCCCATCTTAATAACTTCCATATCTGGGCACATGTACACACACATACATGTCCAGACACACACACGCGCGCGCGCGCACAGACACGCACACCATCTCAAGGTGAGGTCGTTCCAGTAAAACCACTGCCATATGTCCGTCTGATCGAGAGCTATTTTTATGGTACTTGGCCACAGACGCAGGAAGTTTTGGGAGAAGCGTGGAGGGGGGAGGTTTTTTTTCCCCTTAAAAAAGGTGGGGGCAGTAGCCTTGGCTAGGCAGTTCTTTTTATGGAAAATGAGAAATGAGAACTGAGAGTTGACTTTGAAGTAGAGGCAGAACTGCAGACACATCGAGGGACTCGTGGGGTCTTTTGGCCCTCTTGACTATCCGTACAGTGGCATGGTTAATCCTGCCACCTTCACCTGCTGGGCCACTGCATCATGACATAGATGGAAGCTGCTGCTGCTCTCGCTGCACCAGTCAGGTGTCCTGGATCAGTGGCACACCCAGTGTGTTAGCGCCAGCGCGCTAGCCTGTCCGCCTTTCTGGAACCTTCCCCCTTGCTTCCAGACTCTAGACGTGGAGGCGGGGAGAAACCCCTGGCTGAATTTCCCCAGCTTGTTTGACATGGTCATGTTCTTAAAGCCGCCAGTTTATATACTGTTTTGTACAATACCGTTTTCCACGGCAACCCCCCAACCCCCCCCTAACCCACCTGTTTCTTTGTCTTCCACAGTTGGCGAAGGGAGGACCAACATGCTAATTGCTAACCATAACAACATGCTGCTGGTCTACCAGGATATCACGCTCAAGTGGGCCGCCCAGCTGTCCTCTGTACCTGTGGCCCTGCGGGTAGCCAACTTCCAGTAAGTACCTCTCCGATGTAGTTCTGTGTCTACATTGGTGTGTGAGTGAGTGAGTGGGAGAGAGAGAGAGAGAGAGAGAAAGAGAGAGAGAGAGAGAGCGAGAGAATTGGCCTAGCTGATTCCTCCATTGGCGTCATCTTTGTGTGTGATTTTTCCTCTGGTGTGGGGATTGTCCCTAAATGGAGGACTTAAGGAACACTTGAGTGCTGTGGAGCTGTGAGCTGCTCATTTTCCCCTTCTGGAGCTGTCTGCCTGACATCTGAGCACGCTCAGTCGGCTGGAGCGCAGGAGAGGCTCGCTGCTACGTCTGGACACGCCACATGCACTTTGGCCGACACACTTTTCCTCTGGGCCGTCCAGGCCTTTGAGAGAAAGTGGGCCGAGATCACGCTCTCTCTCTCCCCCCAGAGTGCCACATCATGCCAGTCAGCGCTCAGTGATGGCACACACACACACACCACACACACACACACACACACACACACCACACACACACACACACACACACACTTTCATAGTCACATGCACACACTCACACTCATGCTCACTCATACACTCAAATACACACACATACACACAAGCACCAATGATCCTCTGGCACAGCGCTGGAAAAGTTTATGATCCCAAGATTAACACAAACTCCAGTCCAGTGTCGATTAGTTGATTCAGTGCCACTGTTGCCAGGTACCGTTTGCGTGTGTGTGTGCGATTGTGTGATTGAGTGTGTGTGTGTTTGAGTGTGTGTGTATGTGTGTGTGTGTGTAATAGTGTGTATATGTGTGTGTGCGTGTGTGTGTGTGTGTGTGTGTGTGTGTGTGTGTGTGTATGTATGTGGGTGAGTGTGTTGTTGATGTTGTCTTCCCACCCCCAAGCTGTCCATGTGGTAAATCCCAGAGCGCACCTTGAAAATTGATCATGAGATTCACTAATTTCTCCACCGCCCGCCCATTGGAGTGGGTAGTGAGTGAGTGTGTGAGTGAGTCGCTGTGTGTGTGTGTGTGTGTGTGTGTGTGTGCGTGCGTGCGTGAGTGCGTATGTGAATGTGTGTGTGTGTGTATGTGTATGTGTATACGTGCGTGCGTGTGTGTGTGTTGGGAGGATGCCATCACTTGAGCGTTTTCTTTTCCAATCTTTCTTTTTTTCTCCCTCTCCCTCCCTCTCTCTTTCTTCTCGGTCTGTGACTGTTTACCGGGATTCTTTCTCATCTGATAACGTAACGGATACCCGTGTGGGGCCTGGCGTGGTGAGGGGTGAGGAGGGGCTGTGTAGGGGGATGATGGGTGGGGTGGTGGTGGTGGTGGTGGTAGTGGGAGCGCCACTGGGCTGGCGGGGGTTTTGCTGGTGCACCCCACATCCCCCCAACCCCCCTCCATGGGTCACTCGCTCTCTCTTTGTCTGCTCCTCTTCACTGATATTAGGCCCACATTAAAAGAGTGTGTCTGTCAGCAGTCCCTAAATGAGCTTTTTGTCCTCGTGACGGGCTCAGATCTCGACCTGCCCCAGACCCATGATACGCAAACACACACACACACACACACACACACACACTCACACACACACATACACATACACACATACACATTCTGTCCCCAAGTGGGTAAATGGGTGGGCCTCCTGCCTTTGACCTATCAAGCCAACAGAGGCAAGGGGGAGCTTGGGTTGACCTTTGTACTCTGCTACTACACAGAGCACTGTATTTTTTTTCTCTCTCTTTCCCTCCTAGTCTCTGTTTCTGTCATCACCTCATCCCTCTCTCTCTGGTTTTCTCCCTGCATAAAAACACCAGTTTATCAAGCCACTCCCTTGTCCTTAATGGGAAATTTAATTTTAAATTGTTTAGGTGTGATCTGATCACAAAATGCATTTTCTCACAGCCTTGCCCTGCACAGGAAATGACCTTAGCCTGCTTCTCTATCAGCTAGCCAATCTCGTCTGATAAGGGAGCTCGTATCATGGCCAAAATGACTGTAATCAGCCCATAATTTCACACAATTGTTGCACAAACGATGAATGATGATGCACTTCAGATCAACGCCTGTTGATGTCTTTCCTGAGCTGATGTACTTGTAATGAGAGGCAGTTAATCAATCTCTCTGGGCATTTCTGTCCAAGATGGCCATGTGCCTGAACTGCTAATTCCACCTTTCTTTTTCTACTCCACATAGACAGCTGTGTTTGAGTCAAGAAGAAGGCAGGGAAGGGCCTAGCTTGGCTGAATTGCTTTGCCGAGACGGTCGGTCTTGGCAGCGTTGTGTCTTATTTTGCAAGCATTGAAAGTGGACACAAGCATGTTGGACTTTCCACTTAAAAATCCAACCAGTTGTCAGGAACATCACTGTTCTACTTCTAATTCCATTACCTCTACCCTGTGTAAAAAGTTGTTGGGTGGATGCACGTTTTCAAGTTCCAGTGTTAGCCACACAAAGCACTGCCACACACATTTAGCTTGCCATCCTCTCCCTGGGTTTTCCTGAGAAAAATGTTGTCAAGATATGTCTGGCTTCGCAAGACTCAAAAAGAGATTTCACCCTTGGGTGTGTGAATAGAGGGTGCGTTCATACTGCACATTCAACATCCACGTCAGGGGTTTTATACGCCCAAGGCCTTTGGCCATAAAAAGTCTCACACTTCCTCTTGAGAATCCTGCTCTTAGGCTTCCAAGACTGAAGTCAGCCCTGATAACATTTGACAGTCCAGCAAGTGGCTTTGGATAAAAGCCTCTATTAAATGAGGAAAAATAAATGTGTCTACTGTGTGCCACACCCTGAACCATTTTTTTTCCTTTTCTCGTACTTTTTTTCTCTCTCTCTTTTTTTATTTTTTCTTTTTTTTTTCGGCCTGGGCCCCTCGTAAAGCTCCTGAAGGGGCCCGCTGTAGGTGAACCGTATGAAAGGGCCGGGCCGACCGCAGAGGCCTCGGACGGATCCAGAATTAGCGCCTGTTCCAGCGCTGCCGTTTCACAGCTGGACACTTTTACCACCCAGATCGCCCAGGACGCCCCCGCACTGCACCGCACCGCTCTGCTCCGCATCGACCCCCTCCCCCCTGCCCCTGGAGGAAGCTACAAGGAGGCCAGGACCCCACAGCAAGCTGCACCGCAAGGCTCTAAACCAACACACCTCCCACTGGACACACACACACACACACACGTATACATGTATACACACACGCATTGGCATGTACATGCAGACATGCACTTATGTGTACATTTACATATTCATACACACATACATGTACATGCACATATACACATATACTTACATATACACATATGCAGACACATACTGCACACACACACACACACACACACACACACACACACACACACACACACACACACAGAACCACATGAGCTTCAGTAGTTCCCTCTGGACAAACTGATTAATATTTGCTAAAAACACAAAATTGGATTAATGCACTCACTCGTACATCAGGAGACGCAAAACCATGTGTGCACGCACACACACAGTCCCACAGAGACATTCACACACATGCCAGATGCACACAAACACACACCAACCTAAACATGTACTCTGTTTATAGTCCTAGAAGTAACAAACACACGCACGCACACACACACACACATGCATCAATGCACACATGCAGGCCCATGGCCTGGCGAATATGTTCCTGTGTACCGACAGAGCTACATTCATTCACACACATGTGCGTTCATTTATGTAAATACAGATGGACACATACATTAGGGAATGTATATAGGCCTAAACACAAGAAATACAGTACAGGCCAGTTTGCCACAACACTGCTGGTGGCCATTCTGTGTCATCGAACTGAGAGGCCTGCTTAGATGGCTAGGGGTTTAAAATGTCACTGAATGAATCCGCTGATGGCAATCTTTCCTATTTTATTACCTTTGCTCGCGCGAAACTCACACACACACACACACCTACACACATGCATATATATACTCACACACACACACCTACACACATGCATATATATACACACACACACACACCCCCTACACACATGCATATACATACACACACACACACACACACACACATCCCTACACACACGCATACAGACACACACACACCTACACACATGCATACACACACACACACACACACACACACACACACACACACACACACACACACACACACAGACAGACACTACAGGAGCTCCCATTCAAGAAAGACCCTCCAGCTGCCACCCAATCTCCACACCACAAGCTGACAGTCGGTTCTGCGTTCTGTGCTGTACTGTCAGCGTGAGGAAGTCTAGCGTTCCCCCTGTGGCGTTGGTGACAGATTCCTGGTCGCTCTGTCAGATGGGATTAGAGCAAGTGCTCTACTCAGCCATGGCCCCCTTGGGCGAAACGAAGAAACCTCCCCAAAGTGCCGTACAGTAAGAAGGGAGCACAGAGTCCAAGAGAAAAAGAGATAGAGAGAGAGAGAGATCACGTCCAGTCCGGATACAGTTCAGTGAGATGTATGTAAATGGATTAAGGTAGATTTGTGGTCTGTGCGTGTATATGTGTGTGGGGGGGTGTAGTCATGGGGGTTGGGAATGATCAGAGTCCAAGCAAGTGAAGTAGACTGTGTCGGGATGGGAGGGGGGTTGTGGATGACTCTCATTTACTGTAGCTGTGTGTGTGTGTGTGTGTGTGTGTGTGTGTGTGTGTGTGTGTGTGTGTGTGTGTGTGTGTGAAGTTGGGTGAATGGACAGCATTTGGTTGCGCCTTTGGCCTTGACTTGGGTGACTAAAGCTGTGGTTATGCAGGGGAGAGAGGTGAATCACTATGGTGGTTGTGTGTGTGTGTGTGTGTGCGCGCGTGTGGTTTGGGTGAGATTATGACCAGTCAGGTGCTGTAAGGGTCAGTGTTAGGTCAAGCATGACCATGGAAGGTCATGGGTGGGTCTTTAGAGGGTGACATAAACAGCAAAAGGTGGTAGGTCAGCCATGTTCAGGGGTGGAGTGGGTGTGCTGGGTTTTGCATCTAGGTGTGTGTCTGTGTGTGTGTTTGTTGCTTTCTCTGGAAAGCACCGTGGCAATAGCTGTGGTTTTCAAGCCTTTGTGTGTGTGTGTGTGTGTGTGGAGCAGCCATAAGTTTTATTTATTTATTTATTTATTTTAAATCCCCCGTCAGACACCCTGCCCTCCCATGCAGGTGCGGGCTCTGGCATTGCCTAGGGCCTCCTCCGCAGGAATTACGGCCTCGCCTGGCTCGGAAAGACAACACATCTGCAAGCAGTTAGCAGCTGGGCTCCGCTAGGCTCGGTTAGGCCAGCTCAGGCCCAGCGGCCCGCTGAGCCCTGGCTCTTTTCCTCTGGGGTAGCCATCCGTGAGGCACGGGTGCACCCTCCTCTCTCCCACCACCCCCTCACCCATGCCTCATTATTGTACGTCTGCACACACACACACGCACACACACTCATGCACACACACACACACACACACAGGCGCACACAGTACACGTACACATGCACGCACACTGAGTCCTGGCCTTCTTCCTTTTGGGTAGTGATCTGTGTGGCACCGGGAGCACCCTCCTTGCCCCTACCAACACCGCTCTCCCCTGTTCCCCCACCACTGAACACACACGCACACACACGCACACACACACACACACACACACACAGACGCACACAGTTAGTTGCAGCTATTGCCTGGGCTGCCTGATGACTGAGGTTTCACAGTGCGTTTCCTCCAGCGCTCTGAGTTGCTCCCGGGGGTGTCAGGAGGGCGCTTTCACGCTATTCCCTCTCTTCCTCTCGCTCCCTTTCTTCCTCCCATCCCGTCCGGAGTCGGGGGGCCCGGGGTCGCTTCCATCGCTCTTGTTTTCAGACGAGCGTTTGCAGGCTCTTCCTATGGGCCGGCGAGTTTTACGTCGGGCTGTTATTCTTCTTTTTTATTATTTTTCTTGCCTCTTCTACCCCCACCGCCCCCTTCAGTCGCTGTTAAATTTCTCCAAAAAAAATGAATACCCCTACCTATGGTCCCTTTTTTCCACTTGCAACCACACCTTAAACTTTATGCAGTTATGATTCTTTGACCTCTTTCTCCATCATTTCTCTTTCCTCTCCCTCCCTCCTTCCCTCCCTTCCTCCCTCTTCCTCCCCCTCCTGCTCCTGTGTTCTTCCAGGGAGTTGAAGGGGCTGGTGGTGACGCTGAGCTCCGAGGGCAACCTCCAGTGCTCCTACATGGGCACCGACCCCTCCTTCTTCACCGCTCCCAAGGTCGAGGCCCGCGAGGTCAACTACGAGGAGGTGGACACCGAGATGCGGGCGCTGCAGAAGATCATCCGAGAGACCACCAAGACCCAGGGTAAGACTGGCTCTGTGTTATAGCACCCCTTGGTAACGGCGCCAGGAAAAAGTCTTTTACTCCTAGAGGAGGGCATGTCAGTCGGAGACGGCAGGAGGCGGGATTTCAACGCTTCGCCTGAGAGGATGTTTATAACCTGCATCTCCATCTGTGGAGGCGTTTATGTATGTCTGAGGAATGTATCTCTCCGCTGCATCCAGAGATGCCTGTGGAAAAACGCTCAGATTAATATGCTGGGGTTTGAACTTGTAAGAGTTCTGACCAGGGTCCTTGAGGTTAAGCCAGCCCGCATAGCTCACGTTCATAAAACATTCTAGAGAAACCCACAAAGTCCGATCTGGAACGCCTAAATCACTCACAGAGTTGTGGACGTTGTCAGCTACAACATACTTTATCAATCAGTCAGTTGCCGTTTTTTTTATGACTCCCCCCATCTCCCCCTTCATTCTCAAGCACCTTTTAATGTCTTTGCCAAGTGCCCTACACAGGTAGCTTAAATAAATATCCTGTCTGTAACTGTAGCCCTTGCCCAGGTGTTGTGGTGGGTACCACAGCATTTTATAGGCCCCTGCCTCGCTGGAAAAGAGCGCCAATGCGCATCAGGACCCCACCTGGTAGGAAGGCAATAGAGACCCCCTCCACCAACAAGTATATATACACACATGCACACACACATGAACACGCACACACACACACATGCACACACACACACAAAAACTACCCTTAAGTTCCCTTTTTTTTTCTTTTGTGCTCTGTTCGAGACGCAGTCCCACTGCCAAGCCCCTGTCCTCCTTAATAAAATTCTGCAAACTTGGTGTGCTTCGAGTGCTCGTGCGTGTTTTGCTGACAGAAGTGGGGCCGGGGGGTGTGGGGTTGTAGGATTCACCTCCGCGTGAATTTACTGCTGCGTCTGGCCGCGGAGGTCCGTTCGTCCGTCTCCGGGGAGGATTGCATTTTACTGCCTCAGGCTTTGAGGGCAGGGAGTGGTCCGGGCTCGCTCGACGGGAACACCGAGAGGTTCGCCCCGCTCGCCGCCAGCTCCTGAGATTGGCGCCTCTCTCCACCCCTCACAACTCAAAACATGCCCAGTGCAATGCTAACTATCTTTCTCTCTGTCACGCTGTGTGTTGGCCTGTCTCAAAAACATGCACCCTTTCTTTCTCTTTTCCTCTCCCTCTCTCACTCTTTCCCTCTCTCTCTGCTTTTTTTCCTCTCTCTCCCCCTCTCTCTCTCTCTCTGTCAGACATCCTTCCAAGGGCAGATATGGAAGATGAGTTGATCATCACAGCCTCTGTCTCCCCAGAGTTGGATGCAGTCTCGGTATGCCAGCACTTTAATACTGCTCCAGCGCCGTCACATTTATTTCTCACATGACACATGTAAAGGCCAATGCAACATTGACCTTTATGCTTCATGACAGATTATGACTTTGTTTTATCTTTCTTTCTCTCTCTCTCTCTCTCTCTCTCTCTCTCTCTCTCTCCTGTCTCTCCGTCCCCACAGCAAGCCCTCCTCCCAGAGATCAATGGGACAGCTGTCCCCTCCGTCACTGTTCAGGTGTGAACAGTGCCTGTCTGTTATTAATGTCATTCTAATAGCATGGCCTGGTGATGGTGAAGGATTCTCACACATGCTTAGGGTCCTCTGGTCACCCTTATCCATCATTTTATCTGTGTTAAACTGACACACACACACACACACACACATACATACACACACAGAGATTCTCTCTCTCTATCTCCCTCCATCTTTCTCCCTCTCTCATGTGCACACACACGCACACACACACACACACACACACACACTTCTTTATCTCTCTGTATTCCACTCTGTCATTCTTTCCTTCTCTGTCTATGTCCATCCATAACTGTTGATTTCCTTGCTGTACCTAACTGTCAGTATGCTACTGTGTGTTGCCCTGCCTCATGCTCCTGCCCTACTCTTCACTTCAGTATCAAACACTCCTCTATCACTGTTCTTGTCTGACTCTGTCCATTTGCCCTCTTGTTAGTCTTTTTTTGGTTTGTCAGTGTCTGCATTTCACAGCATTTTCATTACCTTATCTGCTTTTTATAAGCCCCCCACCTGCCTTCTCCCCTCTTCTCTCCCTCCCCTGGTTCTTCCAGATCAAAGTGAAGAGTCGGGGTGCAGCGCAGAGCCCCAAGATGACGGTGTGTGTTCAGCCCCCGCTAGCCGTCACACAGGACCAGTTTGTGCTGGACTCTCTGGGTAAGGCTCTAGATTGTGTGTGTGTGTGTGTGTGTGTGTGTGTGTGTGTGTGTGTGTGTGTGTGTGTGTGTTCAGTCCCCACTGGCCGTTTCGCAGTCTCATAAGAGCAGTTTGTGCTGGACTCTTTGGGTAAGGCTCTAGATTGTGTGTGTGTGTGTGTGTGTGTGTGTGTGTGTGTGTGTGTGTGTTCAGTCCCCACTGGCCGTTTCGCCGTCTCATAAGAGCAGTTTGTGCTGGACTCTTTGGGTAAGGCTCTAGATTGCATGTGTATGTGTGTGTGTGTGTTCAGTCTCCACTGGCCGTCTCGCCGTCTCATAGAAGTTTGTGCTGATCAAAGGAGAGTGTTTGATTGTTTGAGTGTCTGTGTGGGTAAGAGGATGTATGTATGGGAGAGAGATAGGGAGAGAGAGATTAGAGAGAGTGAGAGAGAGTGTGTGTGTGTGTGTGCGTGTGCATCTTGTGATCCGTGTGTGCGTGCATGTGTATGTATGTGCTTGTGTGTGCATACATTTGTATGCTGATTATCAGTCGAGACACACAACTAAAGCCCAGTAATACAATAACGTCTATAACATTAGATAACTTTATTTGCCAGGGCTCTCCTATGCCCAGTCAGGAGCCGGGTCACGACGCCCAGCAGCAGCCAGTCAGCACACACACAAGGTGCCAGCAGCTCTTTGTCCTCTTTCATCATTAATGGAATTCAGGTGACTGGATCAGTTGCATAGGATCATGTGCACACCCTAAGCAAATGGAACCGCTGGGGTTGTCTGAGGACGGACTATGACGGACAGCTTGCCTGTGTGTGTGTTTGTGTTTGTGTTTGTGTGAGTGTGTGTGTGTGCGTGTTTGGGCTCTTGTTAAGCAGTCACATTACTGGAAGACCCCAGTGAACTCCTATTGTACAGTAGAGAAGTTTAGGCTCGTAATCTGTTCACTATTTACAGTACATGATCAAAACGTATGTTTGGGCAATTCTAGATGCGTCATGAGCAAGTGTAGTGTTATTTCAATGTTTTGTACTTTTTCATGTAACCTCTGCAGCTCTGTAACTCCAATTTCTCATCACTATCTATTTATCAAAGATCTATCAATCATTTGCATCATACAAATATGGGGCATGTTGTTGGCATTATGGATGTAACAAAAACTCCACTTTGTATGGAATTGCTCATAACTAAGTGATTTATCTCTAGAATGTGGCGTGTAGTTGGCTTTTTGTATTGCGTTAAGGTGCTAATTTGTAAACTCCAACCGTGGTCATGTTCATGTCGAAGTACAGCAACGGTTTCCCAGCTAGTCGCACCCTGCCTGGGGAGAGATAATGACCAAACACTCATGTCACTGAAGATGAATGATCCAGCCCCTCCAGCAATGCTTTTTATCCCTCAACCCGACACGCACGCACACATACACACACAGACACACGCGCACAGACACAGACACATACACACACACGCCTTTTCAGCAATGCTTTCATCTCCATCATACACACGCACACACGCACACACACACACACACACACACACACACACACACACACACACACACACACTTCACCCTCTCCTCCCCCTCTGGGAAAGCCTATTGGCCTGCCCTGGTTCACAGCCTCTCCGACAGGGTGAATCTTCACAGAGCCACACCACTTGCACTTGTCACACTGGAGACAATAGGAACTCTGAGCAGGCCCTAGCCTGTCTTTGTGTGTGTGTGTGTGTGTGTGTGTTTGTGTTTGTGTGTGTGTGTGTGTGTGTGTGAGACTTCAAGGGGTTCGCTCCCTCCATGTTTACTGCTCTCGCTCCGTGGCAGAGAGGGATGGCCGTGTCAGTAAAATGGGCCCGGCGGCGCTGCTAGACAGGTAATCCAACCAAAGTGGACTTTTCCAGAAAACACGTCTTATTAAAGAGCCCCCTTTAGCCCCCTTTTAAATGGCTGCTGTACACGGCAGGAAGGAACCTGCGGGAGCGGGCGCATTCTCACTGCTCTGAGGTCAGTTGCCTGCAGGGTCGGGGTGAAGAGGGGGTTTGTTTGTGTCTGTTCCGTGGCCAGCGAGGTCTCCAGCAGTAGAAAGAGTAGGAGTGGTGGCGGTAGCAGGCTGGTAGATAATTCACCGATTCAACGTGCTCCAAGTTAAATGCATCATTAGGCTAAAGGCATGTCAGTCAGAGCCTACGTACACACACACACACACACACACACACACACACACACACACACAGACTCTCACACACTCACAGGGCCCTTTCTACTTGAGCACCCGGTGTCTAGGGTTTCACCTGACCCCAAAACGTCAGCCTCCAATGCTGCGTTCAAGTGCTTTAGCCATTAGGGCTTGGCAGCCAGGACTGTGTTTAGAGCAGACACACACACACACTCGATCTCAATCTTAGACATACTCACTCAAACACACTCGCAAACATACACTCTCTCCCATACACACAGACACTCCCCCTTCCCCCCTCTCTCTCATGCACACACACACACACACACACACACACACACACACACACACACACATGCATACACACATGCACATAGTCGTACACACTCACACACACATGCATGCTCAAACACCTCACACACACACACACACACACACACACACACACACACACACACACACACACACACACACAGAGTTCAGCATTTTAATTAGCTGTCATTGGTTTCACGTGTCCCATGTTGGCCGGGGCTTCTGGCCCTCCTGGTTATCGCCATTGTTTTGCAGCCGTCCGCTTCAGATTTCTCTCAGATTGTCAAAACCTGCCCGGGGGTGGTGGTAGTAGGGGGGCGAACACATGTTGATGAGAGATCTCTCCTTCTCTTTCCCTCTCTCTCTCGTTCTTTCTTTCTCCCTCTCTTTATTGTGTCATCTTTACTTTCTTGTCTCACTCCATCTGGCCAAAGTCAATTTTCTCACATTTGAACTCCCCCCCCACCTTGTAGTCTTGAATTCACATAACGGGAAACACCCCTCCGTCTCTGCCTCAGTGATCCCTTCTTCCGTGTCTTCTCGCCGGGCCCACTCCCTAGGCGTGTTTGTGATTATCTTCACATTTGCAGGGGGCGTCCTGCCAGAGACACCACATGCGGGAGACGATGAGAGGCTTAAGTGTGTGTGTGTGTGTGTGTGTGTGTGTGTGTGTGTGTGTGTGTGTGTGTGTGTGTGTGTGTGTGTGTGTGTTCTCATGACACCACTGCTGCGGCCTGCTTGTGTGAATGCCTGCTCTCACCTGACTCAACCTTGAGGGAACACCACATGCTTGATGTACGCGCACACACACACACACCACACACACACACACACACACACACACACACACCACACACACACACACACACACACACACACAATCATACTCCTAGCATCTGCCCATTTCAACAGATGTGAGCTATCTGCTTTGAGAGAACAGACATTTCTTTGAGTCTCCATATTTCTGTGCTTCTACCTCTCTCTCCCTCTTTCCCACTCACCCTTCCTCTTTCTTCCTCTCTCTCTATCTACATCTCTCTCTCTCTATCCCCCTTTCTCCATCTCTCTCTCTCTCCCCTCCTGTGCTCCATGTGTGTTTGATTGTGGATGTCTGCATGCTCATCACCTCACTCAGCAGGACCCCCTGCCTCCTTGGCTCTTCCTTCGGCCCGCTGTCTGGATGAGGGGCTGAATCAGAGCCCCCCCCTACATACACACACACACACACACACACACACACACACACACACACATGCATTTACCCTTCCCACCCTACCCTCAACCCTTTTATTGTTATTTCAGCCTTTATTCATCTGGCAGGCTGATAGATTCACACACACACACACACACACACACACACACACACACTGCAGTCTTTGTTTCCCACTTCATCACTCGCTCCCACTCACTGTTTGTCTGTGTCAGGTTGCCTACCACTCATGTTGTCCCTGTCCCTCCATCCTACTTCTCTTCTCTTTCTTTCTCACTGTCTCACACTCTCTTTCTCTCTGTCTCACACTCTCTTTCTCTCGCTCACACTGTCTTGTGCTCGCTGCTGTCGTCTGCTTGCTTCTCCTTCTCCCTGTGCATGAATCAGGTTTTTTTCCGTCTCTCAGGGGCTTCTTGGCCTATGGTGCTGCATTTTCCTCACTCCATTTTCTGCCCACCCAGTCATTTCAAATTCAAAGTTGCTTTATCAGCATGACTGTTGAGACGCAGTGTTGCCAAAGCTTTATATTATATATTTGTATTACATTATCAAAATAGCATTTAAGTAAGGACCATTGAATTAAGAACCTGAATTAACATTGAATTAAAAACCATCTCTCTCTGTCTGTCTTTGTCCTCATTGTCTCTGAACCCTTAATTGGCTTAATTGGCAAGGGGCCTAGGGCTCTAGGGGAGGATATTGGGATTCACCCTGTCCCTCTCCAAATATACTCTAGATTTCCCATTAGATTTGATCTTGAGCATTCATCTTAGACATTCACGTGTGTGTGTAGAGTGTGTGTATATGTGTGTGTGTGTGTGTGTGTGTGTGTGTGTGTGAGACCCCCCACCTTAATCTTAGAGATCATGTTAACATCTTTTCAGCTACTCCAGTGCTTCTCTACCCCCATCAGCACAAGTGCTGTTCCCACGCGAGGGTAGATCAGCCCGGAGGCCACCCATGACTGGCGCGTCAGTCAGGGAGTCCAGCGGACAGACGGTTCCTGGCCCGCTGCAGCCATCGCCACCGGCCCAGCACTAAAAGCTCCACTGACACTGATTGTCCGTTGCAACCGCTTATTGGAAAGACCTCGGGGTGGGGGGGTGGGGGGAGGCTCTAAGTGCTTACTTTGTGTAGGGTGTAAAGACATGTGTGATCCCTCCCAACACACACACATACACACACACACACACCTTCTCCACTGCTTGACCCCTCTTAGGCGACTCCCAAGGGTGGGCGGCAGAGGTCAGTCAGGGTCAAGAGAGCCTGACAGTAAAGGAGTGAGAGAGCGAGCGAAAAAAAGAGCGAAAGAAAGAGAGAAAGAGAGAAGTCATTTTGTAGGTTTACTCAACCCCTCCCTGTGTCCTGGGGGCTTTAAGGGCCAGGGAGGCTGGAGTGCTGGAACTTTCTTTTCTTTTCTTTTCTTTTCTGTTCTGTTCTTTCTGTCTGTCTTTGGCCACTTTGTTTCCTTTCTCACCTCCTCCTACTAATGGCGTAGGAGTTTGAGCCTGTCTGGTCAGGGGAGTGTGTGTGTGTGTGTGTGTGTGTGTGTGGGAGAGAGAGATGGAGAGAGAGAGTGGTGTGTGTGCGCGTGTGTGTGTGTGGAGAGAGAGATGGAGAGAGAGTGTGTGTGTGTGCGCGGTGTGTGTGTGTGTGTGTGTGTGTGTGTGTGTGTGGGAGAGAGGATGGAGAGAGAGAGAGAGAGTGTGTGTGTGTGTGTGTGTGTGTGTGTGTGTAAGCGGGGGAGAGAGAGCTTTATCCGGCAGTGTTTGCCCACGACATTGGAATGGAAAGGTTAAAAGCCTGCCCTCTCTGAAAGGGAGAGGAGGAGATGGAGTATGACAGCGGACACTAGGCTGGCACTGAGAGAAAGAGAGGGAGGCACAGACAGAGAGAATTTTGAGAGGGGGAGAGAGAGAGAGAGTTTTTGTGTGGTGTGTCTGTGTGTGTGTGTGTGTGTGTGTGTGTGTGTGTGTGTGTGTGTGTGTGTGTCTGAGAGAGAGCGAATGTGTGTGTGTGTGTGTGTGTGTGTGTGTGTGTGTGTCTGTGTGTGTGTGTGTGTGTGTGTGTGTGTGTGTGTGTGTGTGTGTCTGAGAGAGAGCGAGTGTGTGTGTGTGTGTGTGTCTGTCTGTGTGTGTGTGTGTGTGTGTGTGTGTGTGTGTGTGTCTGAGAGAGAGCGAATGTGTGTGTGTGTGTCTAAGAGAGAGAGAGAGCGAGAGAGAGAGTGTTCTTGTCATGCTGTCAGGGCTACAGATGGAGGGAAAGTTCTCTGGCTGAGATTTGATTGGAACCGCTGATAACAGCCAGCTCTGTGGCTTGGCCAGCACAGGCCTCATGGACAGGTCTGGCTGTGTGTGTGTGTGTGTGTGTGTCTGCCCTTGTGCATGTTAGGCTCTGTGCATTCGTGTACATGTCCGTGTCAGTGTCCATGCACATGTTCATTTGGGTGTTCTGACACTCGTGCTGTGCATAGGTTTGCATCTGTTTCTCTCATTTACCCTCTGTCTCTCTGTCTCTCTCTGATTGTGTGAGAGAGCTGACAGTACTCTTAATCTCTGAGGCGCTGTGGAATCCTGACGCATAGCTGTGGCTCAGTCACCTGTGCTGGCCCTGCTCAGCCACACACACCACACGCCCCATTAGCACAGGCCCCCTAACACACACACACACACACACACACCACACACACACACACACACACACACACGCTTGTCCTGAGACAGGAGGGAGAGCAGCCTAGTGTCGTTGTGTGTGTGTGTGTGAGAGAGAGAGAAAGAGACAGAGACAGAGAGAATGAGAGAGACAGAGAGAATGAGAGAGAGAGAGAGAGAGAGAGAGAGAGAGAGGCACAGAAACAGGCTGAAGCCTTTGTGTTATTTTTCTGTCCCTGGGTGAGACCGGTGGGGGGGTGCGGGGAGCACATAAAGAACAAAGCACAGAAATATTAAATTCAAGACCGTTGAATAGAGCCAGAGAGAGACTGTCTGCGTGACCCATCTCTGATGTTATTGTACTGTGCTGTAACCAGACCACAGACAAGTGTGTGTGTGTGTGTGTGTGTGTGTGTGTGTGTGTGTGTGTGTGTGTATGTATGTCCACGTGCGTGTGTGCATGTGTCTAATTGTGGCATATGACTCATTGCTGTTTCTCCACGGCCATTAGATGAAATATGGGCTTTTCCTCAGACACTGTTTGATCTCAATGCTCCTCTTTCTCCTCTCACTCTTCCCTCTTGCTACCCCCCCCCCTCCCCCCTCTGTCCTCTGCCCCTTCCCTTTAGTTTATGTAGGACATTAGTGGAGATCTCCTCAAATCATCCCCTCCTGTGTTTGGAGACCAGACTGGAGTTCTTAATGTCTTCAGGGGCACTGGTTAATGCTTCACTCTGTTTTACTCTCTGTCTACAGGAAGCCTGATTTACTGAGGGTGTGTGTGTGCGTGTGTGTGTCTGTGTGTGTGCTCACACATGCAAGTGAATGTGGATGTGTGTGTGTGTGTGTGTGTGTGTGTGTGTGTATGTGCGTGCGTGCGCTCACACACGTATGCACGTGGGTATGTGTGTGCGTATGTGTTTATGTTGGCATGCGTGGACGTTCGTGCATGCACATGAAAGGAGATTGTGTATGGAGAACAAGTACGATTACTTTTCACCTAAAGGTTGTGCTCACATCTGTGACAAAGCCCAGTCCTTCTCTCCGTGCTGTGGGGGTTTCTATGCTATCAGAGTGCATCTGTGTGTCAGCGGGCCTGAGTGAAATCAGGTTGTGTTGACGCACTACTGACCTGTGATTATGCTCTAATGTTTTCGCAGGCACTGGAGTTCAGACACTGGTGACCTTCTCGGCCTTTTTAAATGGCCTCTACCCACCGGCAGACCTGACCGGAGACGTGGCTGTTTCCTACAGCTCCCCAACAGGTATGCTCCTCCATTTTTTTCATTTCAGGACCAGAGACACTGAATTGTGGCCTTAGATAATAAATGTCTGTCCTCTGGCTGTGCACTTAACACAAGTTTTTATCATTAGCTGATCTACCTGGCAACGAGCTGTGTGAGTTAAAAGCAGATGGTTTAAGGAATCGTTGGAATGCATTTGTGGAAGGTGGACATTGTCTCTGAAGCTAGGATGTCCACCTCTGTCCATGTCCCTCCTGTTCCCTGTGTCCTCTGACCCTCATGTACAGCATGTCGTCTGTCTCGGCTTGTGTCTTATGTGCGCACAAGCCCAGGTTTATAGTTGGGACTTGCCCTATCTATCAATTCCAGGAGCTTTATTGGCAGGGCTCAGCTGAAGCAGTATTGCCATAGTCAACATACAGTACAATCAGATGGATATATGTTTGAGAAAATAAAATAAATAGAAGAATAGGTAAAATATGAAGGAAATGAGCAGTCATGTTTGTCTTTCAGAATGTGTGTGTCTGTCAGTCTGTCACTCTCTATGTCCTCTTCACTCCCACTTGAGTTCATGAGTTCATGAGTTCATGTCTCTGAGTAGAATCTACCTGTAGAACTCTGGTCTGTGAGTGAAGAGAGACATACTGTATGTGGCCTTGGGGTCTGTAGTCCTCAGTCTGTGAGTGCTCAGAGGGACATATAAAATCAGGCCTGTAGTCCTCTAGTTTGTGACACATATAAACTCAGGTTTGTAGTCCTCAGGTCTGTGAATTCTGAGAGGCACATATAATCTCAGGTCTGTAGTCCTCAGGTCTGTGAATGCTGAGAGGCACATATAAACTCAGGTCTGTGAATGCTCAGAGGCATTTGTGGACTCAGGTCTGTGAGTGCTCAGATGCACATGTAAACTCAGGTCTGTGAATGTTCAGAGGAACATATAAACTCAGGTCTGTGAATGCTTAGAGGCATATGTGGACTCAGGTCTGTAGTCCTCGTGTCTGTGAATGCTCAGACGCACATATAAACTCAGGTCTGAGAATGCTCAGACGCGCATATAAACTCAGGTCTGAGAATGCTCAGAGGCACATATAAACTCAGGTCTGAGAATGCTCAGAGGCACATGTGGACTGTGTTGCGGAGCTCTGGACCCTGGCACGGTTCTCTCTGGGTGTGTGAGTGTCTGTGTTGGACCCTGAAAGAGAAGAGGCTGCTTCCAGACAGAGCACACACACTCTGAACATACTCTGGAAGACATTACCACTTTTCTGCCTCACCCCCCCCCCCCCCCAAAAAAAAAAAAAAATCACAGACCCTCCTTTCTTAAAATGAAAATGTCACAAGGCTTTTTTTCCCCTCCTTCACCTTATTATTTTACTCAATTCAAAATGTTCGCCACAAGAGAAAGAAGAAAAAGAAGTTTTTTTTAAAAAAAAAAAAGAAAAAGAGGAAAAAAAATGTGGCGTTTGTACTATTGTTTCCTTTGGACGCTGTCTGCGTTGGCATTGCCGAGTGGAAAGGTTCCTGAAAGAGCATTAAACCTGAAATGGCTTGGAAATATCTGGGAGGACTTTTTTCTCCCCCCCCACCCCTCCCCACCCCCTTCTCTCTCGTTCTTTTAGGTAATTTTTTTATTGTGTTTCCAAAAATAGATTGTGGAAAGCCCGGGCGCTCTGCAGTGCTTCACTGCGGCCTCCTGGCGATGGCAGCCCGCTTTGACAGATTAGATCACAGGCGCAGCTCTCCCAACCCAGCACAATGGGTCATTTAACAGGGAGAGAGGAGAGAGAGAGAGAGAGAGAGAGAAAGAAGAAGAGAGGTAGAAATCTGTGTCAGAGGGAGGTAGGAAACACTGAACAACGGAGACAACAGAAGAGGAACAGCACTGTCTGTCAATACAAACAAACACACACACACACACACACACACACAAACAAACACGTAGTATGCACTTAGACATTCCCAGTTCCCATGCACTGAATGCTCAGTAAACATATGTCATGTGTGTACACACTTTCACATGTAACACACACACACACACACACACAAACACACACACACACAAACACACCTCAAAGTCCTCCAGTCAGAGGAGTCTCCTGCTCATGCATCTTCCACCCTACCTGTCTAGTCTCAAAGGTCAGGCAGTCGCTGTGTGTTTGAAGAGTTTCTCAAGTTTTCCTGTGTGTGTGTGTGTGTGTGTGTGTGTGTGCGTGCGCGTGTGTGTGCACGCACGCTTTTACGTGTGTCTATGTGTGTGTGCATGCATCTCTGCGTCTGTGCGTGTGAGACAGAGACAGCGTTCCCTCCCTCTAAGCCCCGTAGCTGTGTGTTAAAAGCATGTTAATCTTCATTAGTGCAGTGTGCTGCTCGACTTTGCCCTGCTGGAATGGGTGGAATGCCCAGGGCTTCCTTATCCTCCATCCTCCCTCTCTGTCATTTTCTCTCTTTCATTTCTCTCCTTCGTTTAGACTCACTCATCCTACACCCCTGTCTTCCTCCCTCTCTCTCTCTCCTCTGGTCTCTCTATCACTCTATCTCTCTCTCTGTCCCCCTTCTGTCCAACTGTCCAACCCCTTTTAACTCCTGGGGGTGATAATTAGTACCCTGAGGGCACTCGGACGGGATTTACAGTGGTGAGTTGTCCCGTCCCAAAGCGCTCAAGCGAAGACACGCAACACACACACACACACACACACACACACACACACACACACACACAACAACGAGAGGGAAATGGACACTCCCCAACACTCCTCAGGGGGATTTACGAGAACACAGGCCAACCAAAAAAAAAAAAAGAAAGAAAGAAAGAAACTTCTAGAAGCAGGCCCGGCAATAAGTGCCTCACTCACCCCCACCCCTTTTAAACGCTGCTAATGGATTTACAATAGTGGAAAGTCTACTGTTTTAATGTACTGGCGTGGCGTTTGGGGGTAGCCGGAAAACGTCCGCCTGTTCCACAACACACTCGTAACAGATTTACAGCGCTGAAAATGTCGCTCTGGCGGGGATTTATGGCCAAAGCGCGGAGATGTGCTAAACTCCTGTCCGGAGATCAGCGGTCAAATGAGATGACTTCATTATCACATGGGCTGTCCGTCTCTACCTTACATCACCAGTCGGCTGTTTTTCATTTAGTAACGTTCTCCTCCTCATCCTCCTCATCTTCCTCCTCATCCTCCGCACTTGCTCAGCTCACTCACCTCCCTGTGTTTGAGCTCTTGTCCTGCCTCGGCCCCCAATCCATTGCTTTGGTCATTCTCAGTTCTCCTCTTCCTCACTTGCTCTGACTTCTGATGTCTGACATTCAGTCTCCATTATCCTATTCATTTCTCTCCCTTCTTCTTCATTCCCTCGACATTTCCTTTCTCTCTCTTTCCTGATCTTCATCATTCATTCTCTCTCCAGATCTTCATCATTCCTTTTCTTTCTCTCCTGATCTTCTCATTCCTTCTCTCTTTCCTGGTCTTCATTATTTATTCTTTATCTCCAGATATCCATCATTCATTACTCCTTTTTGAGATCTTCATCGTTCGTTCTTTCTCCCTTCCTGATCTTCATCCTCCTCATTGTTTCCTCTGTGAGATGGTTCAGTTGGACTGAGATACCTCACTGAGGGGGTGTGCATGACGAAGGGACATGAGTTGTTGCCTGTTGCCCTGGTGAACCCAATATGACTGTCTCCATGTGTCCTGTGTGCATGCCCACATACACATACATCATCACCATCATCATCATCATCTTTGTTTGCCAGGTCCTAAAGAACACGCAGACTGTACATGCCTGTACCACACAGTATAAGTGTGATGGTGATTTGGTGGATGTGTGTTTTGTGTGCATGTCTGGGTTTGTTTATTCTGTGTATATATTCATGAACGTACCCACATGCTTACTTTGTGTGTGTGTGTGTGTGTGTGTGTGTGTGTGTGTGTGTGTGTGTGTGTGCGTGCGTGCGTGTCTATAATGTGTAAAACCCTTGTATATGCATATCCCTCAGCACTAGGGCCCTGGTGTTCCCTCCTGCTCAGTGTAGCCAGCGGCAGGACACTGGCCTTCATCAGCTACAGCAACACAACACACACACAAACACACACACACATGACCGCAGCAAAGTAAGGGATCAGGGAGAGAGAGGGGACCAGGGGGAACCAGACATTCTGGCCTGGGTTCTGGGGGCTAGGTTCAGATTGGAGCTGCTGTCTTCAGGCTGAGGCATTTGCTGTACACACTGGAAACAGAAATTATGGCTGAGCCGATTTCTCCATAATCTCATGTCAGTGTGTCCCAGGGGGAGGGTCAGAGTGTCCATTAAAAATGCTGTGTTAAGGGGAAAATTGGATGCCATGCCATTATGTGTCGAAAGAGGTTACGTCCCAGTCTTATACTACCCCCTCGCTCAGAAACCATCAGCGAGAGGAGAACGTCTTATGAATGAAAGTCTTAAAAGTTAAAGTTGAGTTTTTGTAGTTGACTTTCAAAAGACCTTAGTTATTTTCTGATCGTCTAGTTCTCTAGACGATCCTCTAGTAGAGGGATTTTTTTTTTCTTCTAGGAGAAATTAGAAAAACAAGATTGAAATACCCCAGTGGCTGTTTATTATTGACTTGTCTGTAGGTGCTGATGGGGTGTTTGCGTGGATGAGCGATGGCTTGTGTAGCAGAGGCGCTGTTGATTGGAACCTGTGTGTTTAGCTGTGGCGACCCAGGGATGTGTGCGGTTTGGGTGATGGTGCAGCACAGTGCGGGGAAGCCGAGTTAGACATAAGCAAACTGCTGGACAGCATCGACACACCCAGTGGAACAGAGAGAGAAAAAGAGGGGGAAAGAAAGACAGACAGAGAGAGAGAGAGAGAGAGAGAAGGAGAGAGAGAGAGAGAGGCCAGTTGGGGTGAGCCGGCATTTCCTCCAGTGGCCTGCTCTTGTGTTTACTCTGCTCAGTGGTGATGGCCAGCCGAGGGGCTATTTAATTTTTTTTCTCCCTCAAAGCTGGAGAAAGTCTTTTGCAGAGCACCTTGCGTCCCAGCAGTGGACTTCAGCGGCGGGGCTCTGGATGGAGGGGTGGAGGGTGGTGTCGAAGTGGATTTAGTGAGTGCTTGGGGGTGCACAAGTCAGGTGGGTTAGAGGGGTGGGGGTGGGTGTCGCTCTCTGTAGGTGTGACAGATGAGAGGGCGATGAGTGGTGCAGACATGTGAGGCCTCCGACCCAGCCAGCGCTGCCTGTACTCCTACCGTCCGCATCTCTTTCTCCCGGAGTTGCCGCCATTCCGGCCACGGCTGAATGCTCTGCTGTTTTTGGAAGCGGCAGTTTTCCCTTCTCAAACATGTCAGTGGCGCATGTGAAATATTTGGTGCTTCTTACATAAATAAATGTTTGCAGTGCTGAAATGTCAAGTGCCAAGCTCATGTGCCAACATATTTCATTTTTTAATCATTTTTGCAAGCTATCCATGGCTCCCTTGGTAGTTCTATAACTTGCAGTGGATATGGTAGATATTACATACTGCATACTTTCGTTTTTTCTGTGTTTGTTTTTGTATGTATTTGAATGCATATATATTTATGTGTTTCACTGCTATCTTTGAATATTAGGTAATAGGCTATGTTTTCATAAAATAACTTGTGTGTGAGAGTGTCAAAGAATGTGTGTGTGTGTGTGTGTGCGTGCGTGTGTGTGTATGCGTATGAGAGAACACTGCTCCTGATTGGGGCCGGGCCTGTGTGTAACCGGAGCCTTTTGGTGCTGAGTTGAGCTGTGTGTGTGTGTGTGTGTGTGTGTGTGTGTGTGTGAGTGAGTGCCAGTGTTTATCTGCCTTGGGACGGGTGCTCTAAAGTGACTCCTGTGTTTTTGTTTCTCTTTTCCACTGCCTCCCATGAAAGAGCTGAACCCCGCAGGTGAGTGCTGCGCTCCAGGGAGCCACAGGAAGGACTAGAGCACAGTGTTTATGTTTCACAGAAACGCGATATAGCCGCTGCCCAGAAAACCATTGCACACACTCTTTCTCACTCTCTCTCTCTCAGCACCGCATGCATGCACACACACACACACACTGTAGTACTGATGGATACTCACAAAACTGTGCATGCATGTCCACTTTCTCTTTTTCTCTGTTTTTGATTAATTCTCTGTTTTTTGATTAATTCTGTGCACAAGGGAAGTAGAACACAAATGTTTCTTAATGTGCAGTTTTGAATGTTTTACTCATCATGGAAACACACACACACACACACACGCACACACACGTACACACGTACCACACTGTGTGTTTCTTTTTAGTGAATGCAAACATAAACCCGTCTTTGCTCACATAAACAATTGAATGCCCTCTATATCTCTCTCTCACACACACACACGCACACACACACACACACACACACACACACACCACACAGTTCATGGCTGTGCAGTAAGCATATGCAACACAGACACAGATAAACATATATACACTTACACATTCCTACAAACAGACACACACATACAAACACACACACACACACACACACACACACAGCAAGGCTCCAGAGTCTGACTAGTTTTGGCAGTGGTGCGACCTTTGTTAGTGTGTGTTTGTGTCTCCGTGTCTGCCCCTCTTTATCGGCCCATGTGTTGCCTCGCCACTATTTGTCTTTGCCATAAACACTAGTCTGCCACAACGCCCTGATGTGTAAACTCACACAGACAGATACGCACACACACACACACACACACCCACACACTCTCACACACATGCACACATATTTTACACCGTGAAAAGTCTGCACATGGAAACATATACATTCATTTGCATGGGCATACAATGCACAAACATGCATATTCAATATATATACATCAGCACACCTGTTCCAACATCAGCTTGCCAACACAAGCATACAGGCAGTTATAGACACACACACACACACACACACACACACAGACACACACAGTAGGTAGGTGATTTAGAGTGGAGCTGAGTGGAGAGAGTCGGAGAGAAGTACTCACACACACACACACCTAGTAGGAAGGTGATGTAAAGACAGGCCTGAGTGGAACGGAGTGCGTCCATCGGAGAGGAGCGCTGTGCTGCACTGGCTGATGAGGTCATGGCAGTCGCTGGAGTCGGACCATCGCTCACGTCAAACAAACACTGCTGATTACAGAGACAAAGAGGAAGTCATCCAACACTGCCGTGGCCGCCATTTGTGGAAAGAGGACCTCCGCAGCACAGCGTACCAACAGTGACTCACACACACACAGACACACACACACACACACACACACAAACACAGACATCATGTTCTCAGTGGTGTCGCGTCATTGCAAGCCTCAGCAAGGGTTTTCATCATCCCTGAAAAGGTCACGTGTTTGTTGACAGAAGAACACCCGTCAAAGTGACCCTCACCATGGCAACACAATAAACCCAGTCATGATTCACCCTCACAGAAACATGACCAGTCCCTGCTGTGCAGTGAGGCTATGAGGCCCAGTACTTCACACGGCCAGTGGGGGGCAATGTGCAGACAGCAGCCCACCCAACCCCACCTCTCCTGCCATCCCACGCGTCAGGTGATGGACCCGGATCATAGAGGGGCCGCCATCTTCACCATATAGCCGAAGAGGAAATCAGCACGGTGTGGTTGAGAAGGAAGGATTCTGGTGTGTGTGTGTGTGTGTGTGCGCGTGTGGTGTGCGTGTGCATTCGTTTTGGAGTGGCGGGGGGTGGTTAATCATGATTTATACCGTCTCGGACAGAGGGGAGGGGTTAATGCATCCCCTTCTTCCAACCACAGACAGGGTTTTTCTTCCCTCACCTGGCAGAGAGCACCAGCAGACGGTGGCCCCCAAAAATATATAGAAATGTGAAAAAATGAGAGAGAGAAAAAATCCCTTAGATGGAAAAATGTTTTCCACGACCCGTCGTCCTGTGGCACTGGCTCCACTTTGCTTGCCCTTCCTAACCTCCACCGCACCGCTGATGAATGGGAAGCTGACGGTTCATTCTCCTCACGCTCACTCTCGCATGAAAATATCTTTGTGGAAACTCAAAAGAAAAAAAAAAACAAAAAATGAAAACAAACCTCAAGTCACAAACGCCTCGCTTGTAAGACAGCGGTAAAACCGGTGGATCTCCTGCTTAATCTGTGCCTAAATGCCTGTTTTAGGAAACCCTTATAATTCGCACCCTTGTTTGTAGGGCTCAGATAACAGTCCCTTGAGTCCCTCTGAAGGCGCTTTAATAAGCAGGAAGCAAGGCTGAGAAGGAAACCCTTTTTTCCTATCAACACATTTAGCAGCCTCTGCTCTGCTCTGCTTGCAGCGGCAGCTCATCTCTGACAGAAATGCCTCAGTTGGTGCTGCCTGTGTGTTATTCCCATCAATGGATCCACCACAGACCACTCCAGTTTAAGCTGCCACTGGGATTGGTGTGCACAGAACCGTTGCCCAGATGATACAAAAAACACTATGTTTTTTCCACTGGTCTCAGTACAGCTTCTCTGTGTGTGTGTGTGTGTCAGACCTACTACATGAAATTTAATGGACACACACACATCTTTCACCAGTAAAAGTGAAAGATGGCCTGATGACAGCATGAACACAAATGTGCAGTATTGCACAGCACTTCCATCAGACAAGCTCCCCAATGCTCGTTAGGGTCCCTCAAGCCAAGAAAATGTTTCTTTCCTTGACTGAACTAGACATCATATGGAAAAAGTCCTGTTGAAAACATAGTTAATTCATACTTGTCCTAGTAGAATAATGTAATGTGAAAAAATAGGTTAAGTAAGGGATAATGGCTGACGATGTGATCAGTTAGATGGAAATAATGGCGAGGTGAAGGCGAAGCGCTCCTGCGAAGTGCGGAGCGGTGTTGCTTCCACCGAGTCATCATTTCCATCTAACCGGTCACCTCAAAGGCTGTTCCCGCTCATCTCCTGTTTGTATTTTCTTTATTTTTAGGAATCATGCATGAACTACAGAAGATAACCCATTATAGCTACCGTTAACGGGGGAAAGTACAGCATCAAATACTTTACTATGGTTGTTATGGGGACCATTCATAAGCACATTGATTTGAAATAGTGATTCAAATTTTTAGATCTACTTCAAAGTTAGTCCCACCTTATCAGCCAATCAGAAAAGAGAATTCCATTGTTAAGGTAGATAACGTAAATGTTAAGACCATATAAATACCCATGTATATATATAATGTATAATGTATACACAATGTATGTATTGTATATACAAAGCCAACATTTGTATGTGGAATTATGCATGTTAGAGGGTTGATAGGGTTGTTAGTCCTGCTTCAGGCACTGCCTGAGCTGGGTCCTCTCTCTGCATGTAGGTCAGTGCGGGAGACGCATTCCAAACCGTGTCCAGAGCAGAGGGGACTCTATATGCTATACTTGTTTCTGTGGCTGCCTCTGTTGCTGTTGTTGTCTGATCACGTGTCCCCCGGGGGGCTTTACGTCCCTTCCCTCCTATTATCTTAAAGAATGATCCACGAGCCGGCCCATGTAAGCCCCCCGCGCTACAAGGGCTTAGGTTACCTGGCCAGACATAACAGGAAAGGATTAGCCAAGCAGAGGCAAGCAGGTCTCGCTACTGGAGAAAAGTAGCCTCTCTTGCTTTCTTTCTTTCTTTCTCTCTCTCTCTCTCTCTCTCTCACACACACACACACACCCACAAACTCTTAGTCTCTCTCTCTCTCAGTATCTCTCTCTCACTCCATCCCCCTCTCCCTCACCTCTGTGTGCGGTGCTTCAGCAGCCCAGAGCCTGTCTAAGAAGTGCTGGAGCAGGTTGGGACGGGGCAAAGTTACGTCTGGGCATCGCCTCTGTGTGTTTATGCAGCCGTCCGCCTGCTACAGCCCCAACGCCAAGAGGGATATGGAAGCAGACTTCGGTCCAGCCGCGCTTTCATCTGATAATCTTCCCTTGTAGCCTGGGACCCCGACCAGAACCTTCAGCGACAAAGCCTGCAAAATATTTTTGGGGAAAACATGGAGTGGCGGTGGTGTTGGCGGCAGTGGTGGAGAAGGCAGACGCTGCCCCTTCCGGGTGTTTGTTTTTGGGGCGGCTGACTCACCAGCTGCCCATTGGACAAACATGCGAGGGGGATCTGGTGCGGACGGAGGCTGGTGAGCTGGAGATCAGAGCGGA
>PYXC01000316.1:852500-860000 GCA_015244755.2 Tenualosa ilisha | reverse complement strand
AAACTGCAGCCTTTTCCTACTGTTGACAGGGGAAAGTCAAGGTCATTTGTCCCTGACTAGGCATTACTATTTCTCTCTCTCTCTCACTTACACACACACACACACACTCTCGCACACACTCTCATCACTCCCCACTTTTACATCTTGCTGTAATGTTGACGTCTCTTTGGCCATGACTTTGTGAAGGACCACAGGCGGAGGCCTGACACTAATGCAGCCCCATCTCAGATGCTATGTGTTAGGTGTCCTTCCTGTGGTGTGGGTGTGTGTATCAGCTAGACAGTGACTGATGAACTGAGTGTATGTGTGTGTGTGTGTGTGTGTGTGTGTGTGTGTGTGTGTGTGTGTGTTTGCCTATTTGTCCCTGGGCGTGCACACTTCCTTCAGTGTATATGTGTACATCAGCTTGACAGAGACCGATGAACTTGCTGTGTGTGTGTGTGTGTGTGTGTGGGTGTGTGCACGCGCTGCTGCTCCATGAGTGATGCGCTCCAGTGTCTGTGACTCCATCAGATCCCTTCCTGTCGGTTCTCTCTTCCCGTTCGCGCCCACAGTCTGCATGCGGGAAGAGCAGGACACTCTATACGCGCTGTAATGCATACTCCGCACGCAGCCCGTAATGGGCCCTATTGATGGCCTCTTAAGAGTGATGGGCCGCGCAGATTAATAATTCATATTTCATAATACGTGGAGCCTCCTACGGGTGGTGCGTGGCTAACGGTTAAACGTGATTGACGTTTATGGCTTGCCGTTTGTCAGAAATGCACATCTGGTCAGGGCTCTGAGTCTATGTGTGCGCGCGTGTGTGTGTGTGTGTGTATATGTGTGATGTGATGTGATTCTTACACCGGGTGTACTTGAGTTTTAGTTCTGACACACACACACACACACACATACACATACACACACACGTTCCTGTCCGATGGCCTGGGGATCAGACCATGGCTTCAGGGTGCTCTTTCTCTCTCTCTCTTTCTTTCTTTTTTCTTTCCCCTCATCTCTCTCGCTATTACTCCGTCTCTCTCTCAGTTCTCATCCCCATCAGTCTGGGCTCACACCCAATGAGGCGGTGGGGTAGTTTTTAATATAACTTCCCCCAGAGCGGAAGGATGAGCTCATGAGAGAGATGCTGGGATGCTGTGTTGTGTGGAGTGTGCTGCTCACATTGCTTTTGCTTTTTTTTCTCCTTTTTTCATTTTGGTTTTGGCTCACATCCCCCTTTGCATTCAATGCAGCGTGAGGCGAGGCCACACAGGACAATCTAGGCTTTTGCCCTCATCCATTCTCTCTCTCTCTCTCTTTCTCTCCCTACTTTATGTCTTTCTTTCTTCTCTCTCCCTCTTGTTTTCTCTCACCTTTTTTTCCATCTCTTTCCCTCTCTCTCTCCCATCACTCCCTCATTCACACTCACACACACAGTCACTCTCTCTCTCTTTCACTCCATCTGTCTCCTCTCACCCTCTACCCCCCCTCTCTCTGTTGTTCTCTCTCTCTGTCTGCTGTCTTTCACTCATAGTGTGACTGGTCCTGGCTTAGTCCTGTATCTACTATCTCATGGGCTTGCATCATGCATTTCCCCTCAGTGTCAGGGCTGCTGTCTGACTGGGCCCATCACTGGCATTGGGCCGGACCCGGGCCGCTCCTCAGCTGCTAGGGCTCACGTTTCACCACCTCATCTCTCTGCTCTTAGCGCCCCCATCCCCACACTCATCTTTTATTTAGCAGCGAGAGTGTCTGCACTGATGTACAAGCAGGTCTGTGTGTGTGTGTGTGTGTGTGTGTGTCTGTGTGTGTCTTTGTGTGTGTGTGTGTGTGTATGTGTGTGTGTGTGTGTGTGTGTGTGTGTGTATGCCACTCACACACACACACACACACACACATGTTCAAAAGCTCTCACACACTAATTATTAGGCTCAGTGCTTCAGTTCTTTTTGCTGTGGATCTAAGCACGTGTGTGTGTGTGTGTGTGTGTGTGTGTGTGTGTGTGTTTGGTGAGTGCATCTACATGTCCATGTGTGTGGGGTGTTTAGATGATGGTGGGCTAATGACTTTGACCCCCCGTCACCCTAACCCCCCTTCCTGCTTCTCCCCTCCCTCCCTCCCCTGTGTTCCTGCACTGACCTCCAGCCAAGAGGGTTGAGCCTGTCACTCACACCAGAGAGAGGGTGCTTTCCCACTACAGAGAGAGAGGGTGGGATAGAGACAGAAAGAGAGAGGTATGGAGACAGAGAGAGAGAGAGAGAGAGAGAGAGAGAGAGAGAGAGGGTGGGATAGAGACAGAAAGAGAGAGAGGTATGGAGACAGAGAGAGAGAGAGAGAGAGAGAGTATAAAGGGGAAGCCAAGCCAATCTTGTGTCTTTCATAAATATTTTCCCTTGCGCGAGGGGTTAAAATGGCCCCCGTGTGTTAGTGCGCTAGCCCCACCCCCTTCCCAACAGACACACATACACACACACACCTGTAATTAGCTGCTGAAACGCAGAGGTGGCTCGGCCCTGAGTGACAGCTCAGTATAGGGCCCCCACACTCATAACAGAGCTTCTCTCCGACAGGCCCTGATTTATTTGGCCCCAAATGGTGCGCTTTAAACACAGCTAAATGCCGCTAAACGTGGCTAAACAAGGCCCAAACACAGATCCCACTGTGTACGTGAGGTCGGCGATTAATGGCCGATGTTCAGAGGCAGTGTGCGTGTGTGCGTGCGTGCATTTGTGTGTGCGTGCGTGCGTGCGTATGTGTGTGTGTGTGTGTGTGTGTGCTTGAAAGGCCGTCTCTCAGGTGCTGCTGTGCTGCTGTTTGTGTAACACATGAAAGAGCTTGAGGAACCAGAGGGAGTTTCTTCTCTTCTACCACCAGCCTCCACCTTCCTGTTTGTACTTATCAGAGGAACATACACACACACACACACACACACACACACACACACACACACACACATGCTCTCATATCAGGGCACTCACACAAAAACAGCATGTATCTGCAAACTACACACAACATAAATACATACACACACACACACACACACACACACACACACACACGTGTACCCCCAGGCACACAACACCAGACAGAGAGAACCCTATATTCACAGATAGCAAACATCCAGTGAGTTTGCAAACACAAACTTTCACAGACACTCACCAGATTAGTCTGCGACTTGCGTAAATACTCTGCCGCAGAGTCTATGCCATTAACAAAACAAACAGGCCCCAGATCAGTGGCAGCCAGGGCATCCAGCCTCTCTGCACAAGGTCTGTTGAGCCGCCCCGCTTCACACCATCAGCCACAGAGCAGCGTCTGTCACAGCGCCCTCTTCAGGTGACCACGGGGCATGATTTTGATTTTGTGTGTGTTGTGTGTGTGTATTGTGTTGCATGTTTGTGTCTGTGTGTGTTACTGGCTATCTCCTCCCTTGTAGGCCTCAGAGCCTGGTGATCTGGCCACAGTAGCCCAGGTGTTTGCCCACAGGGAGAAGCCAGGGTTGGGGTGGGGGGATGAGGAAGGTCCTTCTGGAGGTGATGTTGATTCTCTGGACATCAGTTCCTGACTGTGTATGTGTGTGTCTGTCTGTGTGTGTGTGTGTGTGTGTGTGTGTGTGTGTGCCCTGGTCTGTTTGTGCCTGCATTTGTGTATGTGGTTGTGTGACTGAAGAAGAAATAAGAAACAGTTCATCAGATACGATCACAACGAGAGTTGTGAGATGTCACACACACAGACACACACACACACATACACACATACACACACATGCTGACCGCACAAACACCCTGCAGTAAGTATGCAGTAAGTTTTTTTTTTTTTTTTTTTTGTGGCCGAGCGACACCAGGAATTTCAATATCTCAACTCGGCGAGGGCGGCCCGAGGGACAATGGCCCCCCTGCTCAGCGTCGGCCCGGCGGGATGCAGGTCGGCTAATCTCGTTAGCACTCTCCTTTGGAGCGGCACGAATGACGGGTAATGGAATCAGGATTTCCATTAAAAGCGGGAGCATGCCTTTTCCCCAGCAGTTCTTTTGTTGTGGGCCCAGCGGTTAGCAAGAGGCTAACGGGATTAGCCATGCTGCAATTAAAGTGATAAACCACACAAAACCCCCTCTCTCTTTCCAGTTAAAGTCCGGCCTTAGTGAGACACACCTTCTGCAATCCTCGTACCACACACACACACACACACACACACACACACACACACACACACACATACACACACACACACATACACTCACTCACCACTTTCCCCTCCTCCCTGCTACATTTCAATTAAATAATCCTCGGCTTAATACACAAAATCCCCTTATGCATTCAGTGTGATTTCCTTTCTCACCGTTTCTCTTTTGCGTGTGTGTATGTGTTATTGCAAGATATTTGCTCAGGTTTATATTCTTTTTATCTTTCTTGATCTTTCTATTTGATCGGGGCTGGCAGGGATGCCTTGCCAGGCCACCTGTGGCTCCGTTGGCCTGGATCTTAAGTGCCATTCACGCTTCGCCTGATGTCTTGTTGTGTGTCGGGCGTTTCGAATTCACAACGAGGTTGCAGCCACCTCACTTAGATGTGCGTTTAAATTCAATTAGTGTTTGTGAGGGAGTTTGATTTGAACTGTGAGTGTGTGTGTGTGTGTGTGTGTGTGCACGTGCGCCTGTGCTCGCACATGTGTGTATGTGTGTATGTACGTTTGTGTGTGTGTGTGTGTGTGTGTGTGTCTGTGTGTCAGTGAGAATCAGATCAGTTGCCTGGTCTTATCCCAGTAGTAAATTGGAAGCATGTGTGTGTGTGTGCGTGTGTGTGTATGTGTGTATGTATGTTTGTATGTTTGTGTGTGTGTCAGTGAGAATCAGAACAGTTTGCCTGGTCTTTATCTCAGTGTCAGTAGTATGGAAGCATGTACAGTAGTATGTCTGTATTGCTTATGGGCATGGATGTGCAGTATACTCAGTGTGTGCTCTTGGCCTGTGTGTCTGTGCAGTAGTGTACTAAGGCAGCAGCCTGTGCCACGTGTCATGCGTCCTTTGTTCACGTCGTTGTTTAATGAGCCTGTAGCCCTGGATGCACTCTGCACTTGAGCTTTGTGGAGCAGACTCTGCAGCGCGACAGCGTGTTCTGTTGCCAAGAAGAGGTGCACTGTACCAAAAACTGAGGGGGTGAACTATGCAGAAAGAGAGAGAGAGAGGGAGAGAGAGAGAGAGCGCCAGAAGAGTTGCGGCTGAGCTGGATGGCCGGACGCTGGCAGGCGGCGTGTTTGTCCACACGCTCTGCTGAATCCCACTGACTCCCGCCGACTCCTGCCGACCCTCACTTCCTCCTCCCCCACCCCCGCACCCCCAAAAACTCTGCTCTCAGCCCCTGCTGCCACAGCCCAGTTAGCCAGGGCCTGATGGATGGGAATTTGAAAGCCATACGCCGTCCCCTCTGAGGGTGTACTATTCACATGCCACTGTGTGGGTGTTTGTGTGTGTGTGTGTGTGTGTGTGTGTGTGTGGGTATGCAAGTATTTGTGTGTTTGACATGGAGAGAAAGGGGGCAGTAGAGAGTGGAGTATACTTTCTTTTGTGTGTGTGTGTGTGTGTGTGTGTGTGTGTGTGTGTGTGTGTGTGTGTGTATGTGCTGACAGCAGCATGTGTGCGCATGCAGTAGTTTTGTGTGTGTGTGTGTGTGTGTGTGTGTGTGTGTGTGTGTGTGTGTTTGTTTGTGGGTGCGGTACACGTGTGCCAGCAGTTTGTTTATTTCTTTGGAATGAGGCTCTTTTCAGACAGTCAGGCAGACAGGGTCTTCAGGAAGCACTATCATCTGTGTGTGTGTGTGTGTGTGGTGTGTGTGTGTGTGTGTGTGTGTGTGTGTAGCCATAGTGCCATAGAAATGGATGGTGTGTTTCCTGTGAACTTGCCAAAAGTTGGGAGTGCCGCAAGGTGCACTATGCGATAGATAGCTGTCATAGTGGTGTGTGTGTGTGTGTGTGTGTGTGTGTGGTGTGTGTGTGTGTGTGTGTGGTGTGTGTGTGTGTGTGTGTGTCTGTGGTGGTTTGCATTTGGGGTACGTGACCCCTCACCACCATGCGTCTCGCCGGCTGAAAGATACAGTGACACTGGGCCACTTGAAAGCGGTCTCTCTGCTATCTCTCCAGCCGCAAGCCGCTCCGTCTGCCAGCTCAGAGGAAGACCTGTTACGCCATGGTGAACAGATAGGCCGCAGGGAAGCCTTTTTTTCCCCCCGCGCCGCTGTTGTCTTTTTGTCTTAAGACAAACCTCAACAAAACAAGTAATCTAGATTGATCTGACTCCAAGGCAATCCTCAAGACAACCTCCCAAATATGCTCCCGTTTTTTGTTTACACGTTTCTGGAATCCTGTTCCCTCTCAGTCTTTGTTTCTCTCTCTTGCTTTTCTCCATCTCTCTCTCTCTCTCTTGCTCTCTCTCTTCTTCTTCTTCTTCTCTGCCCTGTTATCAAGGGATGAATGCTGACAAGAGACATTTTTTCTCTCTCTTTCTTTTTCTCTTTTGCTCGTGGCAGTCTATTGCGCAACCCCATCTCTCTCTCTCTCTTTTTTTTTTTTTCATCCTTCACAATAAAGACAAGGCTTCTGGATGACAGATCAGTTGATTCATGTCCTCAGTGCATGGCACAGGTTGGTGTTAACACCGAGTAGGGGTCATCCCTGGGCAACATTTCTGATATAGAATGCTCATCTTTAACACTCAGTAACTCTCATTTGTAACACTGAGGGCTCCAGTGTCTGTTAGCACAGCGCATTCCAGGGACAGATTAATATAGATACATAGATTGATTGATTGATAGATAGGGGTGTATGATATGACTCCAGGCATCAGGTTTGGGGCAAGGTGCTCTGACAGGGAGCCCTGTAAGTTTTGAGAGTAGTAGAGTGTGTGTGTGTGCGCTGCTCAGAGGTGGGGGAAAAAAGCTTGAAAAATGATTAACACTCAGAACACACTTGCAGCAGTGTAACATAGTTCACTGTTTATGCTTGGAGAATGTCTGTTGATTTGTATGTGTGTGTGTGTGTGTGTGTGTGTGTGAGTACATATGTTAATTACATGTGTATGCTCTAGTCAAGAGTCTTCATGCTGAGACCTCTGAGCCCCCCTGAGACCCACGTTACCATGGCTGCACCTCTGTGTGTCCGCTCGATGTGCGACTGATGACTTTCCCAAGCGCTTTCTCCAAAGTCAACACGTCCTCCGCTACACCTCCAGTGTGTGTATGCGCGCGTGTGTATGTGCTTGCAGTTTCCGGCGGGCCGATTAACAGAACAATGCCAGTTTCATAAGATTACAGGTGTTTGCTCTGTAATCAGAGTCCCCGCGTGGCAAAGGCCAGTCGCCCAGGCTGCCAAGCTCTCGGGTGTTTATCTTGTTGCAGTAAATTCAGAGTCGCCCCGACCGGCCGGGCCTTTACTCCCCCCACTCCCCCTGTCAGCATAGCTGTTCAAAGAGGGCCATTGAGAGAAAAGCAAACAGGCTACTAGGGGCAAACAGGCCTGTGTGTGTGT
>PYXC01000316.1:835000-845000 GCA_015244755.2 Tenualosa ilisha | reverse complement strand
AGAAGGAACGCATCATCCTCCTTCTTTTACTCTTCTTTGATGCCTTTAATTGAATTTAGTCTCAACTTCAACTTTTTTGGGTGGCTTGTCTCATTCGGCATGACACAGCATTGCCTTTCTGTCCCATCTTAAAGGCATCACTGTTTCTTCATTGTAGGGCTGACCTAAGCCTACTTGACTTGTAGGCACCTATTACAGTTATGCAAGGTTTACTCTCATGTCAGTGAAACAGGTGGCACTCGCATAACGCCTGACAATGACACGCTTGTGCTCACTAGTGATTTACCTCAGAAATGGTGAGATTTTCTTACGATTATCTAAATGATGGCTCGAACCGAAAATTGCGGGGAAAGCCCCCCTGGAGTTGTGTTAGGCTTCTGCCTCCCAAATCACTACCCACACAAAAAAAAAGACTTTCTCCTTTTGCTATGTGCTATTTAATGCTGCTCGACTCATGGGCAGATGCCGAAGAGCAAATGAAAAGGGACACATTAATTGCAGCCGAAATCAAAGCCAGCTTTTAATTGCATCTTATATTTTAAATATCTGCTGGAAAAAGTGAGGCGGGCGCTCTGACTGAGGAGTCCATAATGGAGGCTGACAGAGAGAGAGGGAGAGAGGTCTGTCAATGGCATTAGTGTCCCTTGTCCCTCCTATCTTCCTACGCACACTCTCTCTCTTTCTCTCTTTCTGTGTCTCTCTATCTCACTCAACTCTCTCTCCTCTCTCTCTCTCTCTTTTATGACTGTCTCTTCCCCTATCATTGTATGTTGAGTTCCTGTAGCTCTCACTGACGAATGGCTGCTGCCACGTCACCTTCCCTGTGTTGTCTGTAGTAGAGGAGAGTCTATAGGTCTCTCTCTCCTTCTCTTTCTCCCTCTATTTCTCTCTCTCCCTCTATTTCTCTTTCTTCTTCTCACTCCAGCCCAAACAGTATCCTGTGTTCTGCATACAGTTTTCCGCTGCCAGGTTTGTTGCACTGTATAGCCGGACCTCTTTTTTTTCCCCTCCACCACAAGTGTGAAGTGCGCCTGCCAAGGACACAGTGTTTGCTTTTGTTTGTGTGTGTGTGTGTGTGTGTGTGTGTGTGTGTGTGTACATGTACCCGTACATGGTGGAAGACATTCAGTTATGTGTGTGTGTGTGTGTGTGTGTGTGTGTGTGTGTGTGTGTGTGCGCGCGCTTGGGTACTTGTGCGCATTGGCTGGGAGCGATTGGACATTTCCTTCCCAGCAGGCCTGAGTGAGCTGCATGGATTTCCTCCAAACCGCCCTGCAGCGCCCACGCTAGCTCTCTGTCACTCTTAGCGTGTAGCACACCCGCTTATTTACAGTATGCCTTGAACATACAAACACACACTCATAGGCACACACATGCCGCTCCCTGTCGCCCTTGTCAGACCATTTCAGGTATTCACATTTACTCAGCCTGTGATGTATTGCATTCTTCCCACTTAACACACACACACACACACACACAGATACACACGCATGCCCCCACACACACGTGCAACAGAATTCCCCTGCATCATCTGCACATCTCCATGCGGAACAATGACGCGGTGTGTTCCTGAAGCTGTGCGGCCTCGTCCATGCGGCCTTCCCCTTGCTCTCTGCTCTCTTTCATCCTAGACCCACAATCCTTGCTGAATAATGCATAGCGCAGCGCTGCTCAACAGGTTCAAGTGGCCATGAACAGGCAATGCATTGTGGGGGGGCTGGCTGCCACATTGGGCTGGAAGACCCCCACTCAATTGAACGGAAGGATCCAATCCCAACTCTCTACCCCACACACACACATATGTATACATACACACACACACACACACACACACACACACATACAATTCTCTCTCTCCTCCAGCTGCCAGAGCAGGACCTTTTCCATTCTTTCATCCCCGGAGGTTGCATAGTTTTGGGGCTTCCCTCCTTGGCCTCATCTTGGGTATTTTAGGGAGAGCTTCACACCGCGTCCCCAGCCGGCCAGAAAAAAAAAGAAGGCTTGTGTGTTTGTGATGGGCCTCTTCACTCTTCAAGGTGGAAAGCAACGCCACAGAAACCAAAAGCATCCATCGCCCACCCCACTCTAAAAATACAGGAGCCTCCGGGGCAAGAGAGGGCTGTTTATCCCAAACTCAGGGGCTGTACCTCCTGCCTCTCAATTTTGAGGTTGCGTCTCTCAAGGAATAATATATTTTGTTGGCCCCGTCCCATTGGCGATGGCGGGGATTTGTTTTTAGTTGTAAATGTTATATTCAAATTGAGCCGTATTTTTAGTGCATGTAATTTTTGCAGAATGTGCCCGCTTTAGGGGAAGACAGCAGCCACAGTGAGGCTGGTTTGCTTTTGGATGTGTATGTGTTTGGGTGGGGGGTGGCACAGTCCACAGTTCCGCTGGCTGTCATTCTATGAGAAGTGGTTTACAAGTGCAGTAAATGGAAGTGCGTAAACACCGTGGTGCCCATGTCTGTAGAAGACTCAAAAGCCGAAGGATGTGCCCATGGGGGGATGGGATGGTACTCTTTAGTGGGAAAATACATTGATCCAGCCAAACATTCAGTAATGTAGCTTATAACAGTCAGTTTTCATTTTTTGTTTGTTGTTGTTTTTTTAAAGCTTCCCTACGCATGTTTTCATCTTTTAAGATTATAGTTTTGAAGTCATTTTGGTGGGGAGGTAACATGCAACAGGGTGGTGGTGACAAAATGGTTAAAGAGCCTGGCTAGCATGTGAGCACCCTGGACATGTTGGCTTTAAATCCCGACCGCCACTGTTAAGCCTGCACTAGGGGAGACTGACCCTGAGATTGACAAATGTAAGTCACCTTGGGATAAATGTGTCTGCTAAATGTACAAATATAAATGTAAGGGAGAGTAGCACTACTCACACTTTTATCCAGCCTTAAAGGAGAAATCCGTAGGCCTGTTATTCGTGGTCACCAAAGAACAAGACAAGAAAATCTGATAGTGAACTGGCAGCTACCACTAGCTGAATCACTCTCAGTTTCATTTTCATTGTCCTATGCCCCATTAAGTTAATTTTAGCTGCTGGTTTTCTATTCAGTCCATGTTGTACCAATGTATTTAGAAATTATGATTTTCCTACAGACAGCACTCAGTGACCTCAAACAACAGGACTATGGATTGAATCACGGCAGATTCTGCCTTTAATATGAAAACTCAATGGCCTTTGTGTGAAAATGTGTTAATTACCTTGTTCATAAGCACAGATCAATGACAATTATGATTGGTGGTCCATATCCTTTGGCTTATAAACAAATCCACATGTAACGGTGTGAAATTCCAGTGTTGATGCCAAATACAAAAACTTGGTAACTAGGGGAGCTCAACAGTAAAAAACACGACAACAAGAATAAGCACAGCTGCATAGAACTTTATTGTTATTAAACATTCTTGCTTTTATACAACGTTTGCAGATCAAAATGCATATAATACTAACTACTGTTTTGACATGGTGTTAAGGATACATTTAATTCAATACCTTGATGACAAGATACACACCATTTAGTGGAATGATTGATTATCGTCTGAAATCATAACGTTCCCAAAACAGATCTCTACATGCCCTCTTACGCTACCACTGTTTCTTCAGCGAAAGTGCCCTGAGAAGCTTAGATCTATGAATACTCCAGACACTCACAGAAATTGCCCTTAAATTCCAGGTGCTCTCTGAATTGTTACTAGTTTATTCAGAGTCCCGGAGAAGCCTATTTGCGGTGTGCTCAGAGTGGTTGGCTGTTTATAAATGCTTTTCATGAATCCTGGTGTCGGCCTGTATGTTGTTCAGGTTCAGATCTGCTGAATGTGTTCATTCCTATGTGGGCAAACCATATCCAGAGGTTGCCTCCACGTTGTTGAGGTCAGACATTATGTCTGTTAATGTTATTTGATGTATTTCGCAACCCGACTGCATCTTGCGCTCTATACGTGGTGTGTGAGTGTGCGTGTGTGTGTTTGTGTGTGTGTGTTTGTGTAGAGTGCTGTGGTGTGAGCAAAGGGGAGAGGGAAAGGGGAGTGACGGGGAGGAAAGAACCTCTTAACTACTTTTAATGATAGCTTATGAGTATCTAATCCAAACAATGTCAAACTCAGGAGTACACTTAGTTGTGTACTAAGCTGAAGGTGACGTCAGTCGGATGAACAGATTGAGAGTACTGTACTTTCTGTACTGCAGTCCTAGCAGACAATTATCCATGTGATGGTGCTAGCTGGCTAATGGCGGGCGGGTGAACCTTGGGTGGTTTGCAGGAGGCAAAAGGTTATCAGTCGAGCTGCTCCTCTGGCTAATCGCAGATTGCACCCATCTTTGCTGGGAGAAGGGCTCTAGATCAGCTGTTGACTCTAGATCAGTCAGCATACAGGAGGTTCTCACACCCCTACATCCTGTTGCATTGTGTGTTAATGTGTCTGTGGGTGCATGAAATGGGAGACTGCGTGGAAGGACTGTATTTGTTGAAGGATTAGAGTGAATCAGTCAGTAAAGAAATAACAAAAAGTCAGATCTTTAAATGACTGAGTTAAGCGGAAGTGTGTGTGTGAGTGTGTATTTGTGTGTGCATGTGTGTGTGAGTGTGTGCTCGTTTGTGCATGTGCACAAGCACTTGTATGCACAAGACACAAACACACACACGTACAACAACACACACACACACACACACACACACACACACATATCCAGGTAAGGTAGGCAGCAATGGAGGAGGCCTCCCCGTTGGGTTTCTCACGGATGTGAGCAAGCATGTGTGTGTGAGCTGGGCGGGTGGGCGGGTGGCGATCTCCACATCTCCAGCCCCGGGGCCTTAAATGTGCCTTTGTTCGGTCAGCTGGCATCAATCAGGGCGGCCCTCGGCCCTTACAAAAGCCCCTTCTCTCAGCCTTCCATTTGACTTGGCAGGGCAGCCCTTTTTATCAATATACACCAATCTTTATTAGCCGGCCTCTTTTTTAATCCTTCTTCGCCCTTTGAAATCCCGTTTCCGTGTTTTTGTAGCCAGTGCCGCGGCGGTCGGGCCCGTCTGACGGGAGTGACACGCTTGACAGCGGGGAGAGAGACGTAACTGCTCACGCTCCCTGGCGTGTTACGGGGGTGCCCTTTTCAGGGCATGCCAAAATATGTGGCCCCTGTGCTTTTTTTGTTTTGTGTGTGTGTGTGTGCGCGTGTGCACTTGTATTAATGTGTATTTAGAGTTCCTATTAGAGTGTGTGTGTGTGTGTGTTTGTATGTATGTGTGTGTGTGCGTGCGCCTGTGTTAATGTGTATTTAGAGTTCCCATTAGAGTGAGTGTGTGTGTGTGTGTGTGTGTGTGTGTGTGTGTGTGTGTATGTGCATTTGTAGGATTTTATATACGTGCATGTGTTCATATGACTGATGTGTTGTTAGTCATTTGCCAAAAAAGCAGTCAGCTGTGGATGAAATCTGCAGAGTCTTTCACACAGTTGCCTGTTTTGATTGGTCAATCAGGCCGTTTTGGCCCCTGGTTCTAGCAGCCCCATCTCTCATTTGTCTGTGTCTGGCATCTCTCTCTCTCTCTCTCTCTCTCTCTCTCTCTGTGTTTCTCTGTTTCTCACTTTGTTTCTTCTCCATCCGTCTTCCTCTGTCAGCAGCCTTTCATATCCCCCTCTTCCGCCTCGCTTGATAAAGTGTCTGGTTCCCGTTTTCACACGCCACTCTCTTCTCACCCAGCGTTGACGATGACGAGCTCTGCGTACCGCACAGTTCAAAACAGCCATTTGGCACAGCTCTTGACTTTTGAAAGTGTTTTTGAGTAACAGCAGATGATTTTTTCGACCATCTTGAGAGTGAGAGTGAGAGTGTTCGCAATCTGTGGCTTTTGGATGCAGTGCCCTGGATTCTTTCGAGGAGTTGATGGCCTGAGGTCTAAAGTGCTACGTTTTTGGTCAGCTCCTAGAAACGAAGCTTGTTGTTCTAACGGAACTAAAAGTGAAATGATATTAATATTAATTGAACTGAAGTGTGTGATGAACTGAAATGATTTGAACTGTCTTGTTGTTAGTTACAGGTACTTCCTGAATGACGCATTTTTATGTACTGTGTAAAGACTTCATCTTTTTTTTTGGCATCTTTGGCATCTTTGACTCTCACATCATTGACTCACTAATCTCTAAACTGAGATATCACTCTCATAAAACACTCCTTCAGGTCCACATTTTCCAAAGCAAAATATCGGAAGGAATCGCCGAAATATAAACAAAGTCAAAATATAAACTTGAATTTAAAATGCATTGAACCTGAATTGAAGCTCTCTCTGTCTTGGTCCCTCCCTTCCACAGGTGATAGCGTTGGCGGACGCAGCGGAGGAGAACCGTGCCAACCTGCAGCAGGCCTTTGCCCGTCTGCGCAGCGCCACCCACCTGGTGATCCTGCTGGTGTCGCTGTGGCAGGGCCTGGGCTCTGACCAGACTGCCATCCTGGAGGCATCGCTGCTGCCACTGCTGGAAGACACTCCGCAGCTGGTGAGAAACACACACACACACAACACACACACACACACACACACACACAGACCATCCCTTGCTCTGTTGAACACATACACACAGGGATACAAGGAAATTTGATTGTCTCATGCATACGGTTACTGAATGTAAAAAATGCAGTGAAATTTTGCGTTGTGTTTCTCAACCTATTTGTGTGCGTACATACACACATGCACATACACAGTATCTGTCACTTTACCCACAAAAACAAAAACTCTCTCTCTCTGAAAAGCAAACACACACATCATCACGCCCAGACACACACAGTATCTATCTATGAACCCCCTCACACATACACAAGTGCATAGAAAGCTAGAGACCTCCATACATAAACACTCATTCATGTCGAGACACACTTCATCATACATGTCTTGAATCTGTTCCCGACGTGAGGGCAAGCACCATACTCACAGACAGTGACTGTGTGAACACATGCAAACACATTTAACATGCCTGCCATCACATGTTTATTGACTTTAACATTAACACCCATATTTGTTTATATGCTTGACCCGATACACACATACAGACACACACACACACACACACACACACACACACACACACACACTCAGTCTAACCTTCCACTGGGAGCACAAAGCCGCGTCACAAAGCTCCTGGGTGTCCTGCTCTGTGCCAGGGGCCGGGGGGGCGACATGGCCTGACCTCTCCCTGCGGGGTTGACCCCTGGCCTGGGCCCTTGACCCCTTGTGAGCCCCAGCGTAAACACGCAGCACTCTCCCTGAGCGCTGACAAGCCCCTAAGTGTTCCTGCTCCTTAAGAAAACTTGGCCCCAGGTGCCACTGACATGGGTGCTGCCATGGAGAAGCCCTTCACATGATCTTGAGGTTGTTTGTGGGTGTGTGAGTGCTTTTGTGTGTGTTTGAGTGATTTTGTGTGCGACTGAGTGTGTAAATGAGTGAGTAGGTGTATTTGTGTGTGAGTTTGTGGGTTTGCTGTCGGGGGTGTGGGGTTGGCAGAAGGAGCTGCCTATCTTAGAGGGGTGGAGTGGGCGTTTGTGGGTAGAGGTGAGGGGGGTTCCTTTAATTCTGAATGTCACGTAAACAAACGTGCTGAGAGAAAGCGCTCACTCAGCCCCCAGTGTTCGCTGACAGATCCCTGTTCCCACCAAGGCCCAGGGGAGAGCCAAGGACCTGCAGGAGATGAGGGAAAACAGCGGCCTGACAGAGAACGAGACTGTGGTTGTGTGTGTGTGTGTGTGTGTGTGTGTGTATATGTGTGTGGTTATTTGTGTGTTAATGAGCAAGTGTGTTTGACTTGGTTAACCTTTGAAGGCTTTAGCCTGCAGTAGTAGGCTATTGATTTATGGACTGAAAGCATTGACTCTGTGAGTTTGTTTATTAGTGTTACAGGAGGGAGGAAGCAAGGGGGGGGGGGGGGGGGATAGACAGAGTGAGAGAGGGAGGGGGGGTGAGATAGACAGAGTGAGAGAAGGAGAGAGAGAGGGGCAGAGAATAGACAGAGTGAGAGAGGGGAGTTGAGACTGTGGCGTTGAGTCTGTGCTCCACTGAGGGGCCCGGTGATTGACAGCTCAGTGGCACGCGCTCAGTTAGCTTACTTCCAAGCCACATGAGGTTATCAGTGAGGCGGGCCAGTTTAATCAAGCCCCTCAGGCCAGCTGCAGACACACACACACACACACACACACGCACATGAACCGAGCCAAAGTCTGTGAGCAAGCAGCTTCCGCCAGAGCTGTGTTTTACTGCAAATAACTTCTCACTGACAGAAATTAAATCACAGTCTGGCAAAGAGAGACTCTGTGACAGGTGGAGTACACACACCACAAGCGCACGCATAGACACACACACACACACACACACACACACACACTCACACACATACACTTTCTCTCGTGCAAATGTAATCACACAGATCAAATACATGTACACACACACACTCAAGCAGGCACGCATACAACACATTCTCTCTGCTCTTCCTTACACACACACACACACACACACACACACACACACACACACACACGATACACACACACACAAAAACACATACATGTCTGCCCCCTGATGTCAGGGGCCTTAGCCAAAATGCATTTGAGCTTTAATCACCATGTACAGAATGAAAGGCCTTGTCCTCATCTGAATCTGTGCTCATGCTCTACTTTTAGCCTGTGTCTCCATATTTTTACATACGTGTTGCTCTATATTTGTCCTGGGTGAGCGCGCCGCCCCGGAATAGTGCGGGCCACATGGCTGCCGTAACGTCCCTGGCATGAGGGCAATTGTTAGCAATTAGCTTAATCCCATTCACAAGAGCAGCGCCCTTTGCCACTACAAACACACAAATACATGAGCGCTCTCTCTCTCTCTCTCTCTCTCTCGCCTTTTTTTTCATGCTTCGCTGTGTGTATGGCCCAGGTGCTCTGCGTGCTATTTCTGCACTCTTGCATGGGTTATTAGATGTGTGTGTGTGTGTATGTGTGTGTGTGTGTGTGTGTGTGTGTGTGTGTTTGTGTGTGTGTTATTAACTGAAGAACACACACATGCTTTAGTTGTAGCCACACTCACCACTCACTGTGTGTGTGTGTGTGTGTGTGTGTGTGTATGTATGTGTGTGTGTGTACACAAATTAACTCAAGAACACACATATTGTTTTGGCCGCAGTCACTGTGTGTTTGTCTATGTGTGTGTGTGTGTGTGTGTGTGTGTGTGTATGTGCGTTCAGCACAGATCACAATCTGCAAGAGAAACAGAAGGATCAAGTAGAAGAGTAGAGAAAGTAAAAGAGGAGAGACAGAGCAATTAAAGAAGTCAGAAATACCGCGGACGCTCACAAGAGCGCGGGGCGGAGCAGAAACAGGAGCAGGTCTGCCTCTCTCCCTGAGCGCGCTCGGTTAGGTTCTCTTGCTGGCGTGGAGGAGTTGGGCACCCGGCACATTCTTCAGCGGCCTCAGACACAGATAGCATCAGAGGAGCTGAGCCAGCCAGACACTAATGACTCTGTCAGAGTACTCCTGCCTTCAACCCTATGTCTCTGTCTCTTTCACCCTCTTATACACAAACTTAGACACACACACACACACACACACATTCTCTTGCTGAGAGACAAACTTTGTTAACGCATTCCCATCAGCATGACCTCTCCATACCCACTCTTTAACACACACATACACACACAGACAATAGACACACACATTAATGTCCTGCTCCCACACATGCACACGCACACGCACATGCACACGCACGCACACACACACACAAAAAAAAAAAACACACCACGCACACACACACACACACACACTTTCAGTCTCTCCCAGAGCCAGAGCCACATAGCACAGCGTTTTCCTCCTCTCTCTCTGTCCTCCACTATGTCAGACGCTCCACAGCCACCTCCACCTCTACCTCCAACCACTTCCACCCCTAGCCCCACCCACCCCCACCCCCACCCCCACCCTCTCCCTCTCCAGCAGGCTTATCTCCCAAACCAAATAAGCCTGCAGGGCAC
>PYXC01000316.1:827500-832500 GCA_015244755.2 Tenualosa ilisha | reverse complement strand
GGAGTGGCCTCTAAAAGGCGCCTTGCCGTTTTTCACCACTCGCTCTTTACGGCCTCGCGCGCTTCCAATGAGGACACCAGTGTCAATATTCCCGCCACTCCACCAGTCGGACTCCACCAGACTGTTAGTCCCTGCTAATACATTACGTTTGCTACACTGTTTCAGCTACATTATGTGATGAATCCATGGGGGGGGGCCTTTGGGAATGCCCTTTTTTCCTTTATTTTGCCAACTCATAATCTGACACTGGTTCATAATATTAATGTTTAAGAAACGTTGGGTAATACATGCATGAAGTTAATACCCAGGTGTGGTCGATACACAGTTTTGATTTTTAGGTTGCATAAAACTGATCTGTGGTCTATACACACTGTGGCTTGAATTTGGGAACTAACAGTAGAGGCTTTCTATAGATCATGTAAAGTAGGTGTCTCTAGGTTATGGAGGTACCTCTAACATGGCCTTGTAAAGCCTGATAATGAAATGTGATAATGTGATAAAAATCTTCTGATAAGTCCCAAAAAACCTGATAATATAATAACTTCTCGTTAAAGTGCATTTCCCAATAATGTAGTAGTTGCCATAACAATTGTTACATTAATTGGAGGTTATTACATTATCAGGTTAGCCTTAAATTTGCAGAACCTATGATGTAATAATTTACTGATATTGCAATAGCTTTAGTAAGAGCTGGTCAGTTTAGCAGGACACCAGTTATTAGCAGGTGGCGATAACATGTGGACGACCACCCGGTATCGTTCTGCACATGTTTCATTGGGGCCCAAGCAGATTAGTTGCATACACACCCACTGTGCATCTGCCTTTTCTTTTTATTAATCTGTTGCCATGGGAATCTGTGGCAGCTCACTGAACTGTATTGTAAGAAGTTGTGAAATTTGGCACAATGGTGCTGCACAGTGCACCATTGTTCAGTTCACCAAGTTTTACGTCAGCAAATCGCTCACTCTACCGCCACCAACTGGTCAGATTTGGAGGTACATTCACAAGCACTTATATACGAAAAACTTGAGTTTTAACGGATAGTAGCTTTTGTTCCTAGGACCCCTCACTCCCTGCTGTGGCCCACCCAGAATACAGAGTGGTCCGAGACAGTTTTTGGGGAATAACTTGAGAACCTTACCACCTGAGCCAACGAAATTTGGGTGGTACATAGGTCTCAAGGAGCCCCATCAAACATGTGTGCTGTAGCGCCACCTATTAACAGACAAAAAAAGTTAAATCGGAAAATGGAAATTTTCAGAGTTTTCTTTGTTACAAAATTTTCGTCAGTGATTCCTGGGACACTAAGACACCGGGGCCCTTGAAACTCAGTGGGCATGTAGCCCTAGTAGGCCCATAAAAATAGTAAAGCTTAAGGTTAAGGCTAACCTGATAATGTAATAAACTCCAGTAATACTTAATTACATTATTGGTATGGAGATTATTACAGTATTGGTAAATGTACTTTATTACATTATCAGATTTTATTACATGTTTTTGGGACTTATGAGGGGATTTTTGATTACATTTTTGGGAGTTATTACATTATTGTGAAATTATTACATTATCAAGTTCTACAGGCCTCCAACCACCCAGGAAGCTGCTGCTTTTTTCCCATTTTCCTAAATGATTTAGTAAGTTGTATGGACATGAGTCAGCTTTTCCATCTGATAAAGATCCTGAACTATTGCTTTTCCTTACTGCTCTCTATTCAGAGGTTCTAACAGGAACCATTTGCTGATTACAGTTCTTTTCTTTTTTCTTGCAGCTTGAAATGCTTTCAGGAGATATGTATCAGCACCACATAACTCGCTCTGGATTGCAGCCCAAGTATAAAGTGATAAATGATTGTTGTATTAAACTTAATATGCCTTGGGCTAATGGGCCTAGCTCCCTTCAGTGAAGCGGCTGTGTAGTGTTGGAACAGACTGTTTGTGTGGGGGCGTGTGTGTGTCTGTGTGTGAGAGAGAGAGAGAGATTGAGGCCTGCATCCTCTACCTGACCTCTGGACCTCTAGCAAGAGCAGGGGGGATTCCTGTCAGGACCCATTTGGTTTTAGAAGTGATATTAAAAATGAGAGCAAGATTTTCATCCAGGAAAATTCATGATGGAAATTTATGAGATCCCTGTAGCGCACCCTTACACCTACATCAGCCTGTGTCCACAACAGTCACAAGAAGCACGTTCTTGTCAGTGCTGCTGTCTGGTTCATTGTGGATCTGCCATTCAAAACCCTCAAAAGATTTGTCTCATTTAGGGATGCACCGATGGTGATTCTTGGCCAATATTGATACAGATTATCAAATATGGGATTGGAATGGGAAAGTTTCTCTTAACTGTATCCTGTAGTAATAATGAGACAAGCACATTTAGCTTGTTCAGAGCTGAAGAACCATAAATGAACATGGGCTACTGCCACTGGTAAAATGTCATACTATTTACTAATAGCTGAGAGGCAAGGCCAGTATTGGCTTATACTGATGTTGGGCTGATGTACCAGCACATCTCACTGCCTTACTTTTACCTCACTTATTATCCAATGGGTCCTATGGTAATCAACCCTCTTTGTCTATGTCTGTTTCTCTCTACTAAATCAGTTAAGATCAAATCAAACCATGCTGTATTTCCATGAAGAATTAAAGGCTGAATCCTAATTGCAACCCCCCCCCCTCAGCTCCAGGCCCTAAACCCTCAAAGACTTTACTTGCATGAATCGATCTCATGATTGGCTAATTCATGTCAGTTATTGAGTGAATTAGCCAATCGCAAGTGAAGGTGAGGGCAAGTGAGGGTTCAGTTTTAAGGGATAGGAAGGAAATTCCACAGTCTTTGTTGCCAAAGCAACAGGTGTGACCTTATTTACTGATGCTTTCTTTGTCTCTCTCTCAGGGCTGGGAGGAGAGTGTGGACGCCGCGGTGTCTCATCTGCTGCGGACATGTCTGTCACGCAGCCCCAAGGACCAGGCCACGGCCCTGACCACCACGCAGCTGAGCATGCCCAAAGACACGAGCCGTATCAAGAAACACATCACGCTCCTGTGCGACCGATTGGGCAAGGGCGGGCGTCTCTCGCTGTCCTCCGACGCCAATGTGCCCACGCCCGTCATGATGCCAGGTGAGACCACAATGCAACCCAAGTGTGTGTGTGTGTGTGTTTGTGTGTATGTGTACACAAAGGTGTGTGGGTGAGGGCGTGGGTATAGGGATTAACAGTTCATTCACAGTTATGACATGGTGTATGAGACTTAGTGTCTGAAGGCCTATGTGTTATAGCAGAAAAAGAGAGAGAGAGAGAGTGTGTGTGTGTGTGTATGTGTGTGTGTGTGTCGGTGTGTGTGTGTAGTTCCCTGAGCCATTATAAAAATGGCAGAGCAATTTGCATCTTTGGCACAATCACAAGGAGAGCGCTTGAGATTGAGCAGGCCCAGGTTTTATGGTAAATGCTCTGAAACTGAGCATAACAATGGCATCAGTGTACTGTACATGCCATTAGTTTCCTTAATCAGGTGGAGAGGATTAGGCCTCTTCCCAACACTCTGCAGGATGACTGCAGGCCTCTGGAGACTCACACACTCACATACACACACACACACAAACACACACACATATTATATCGATTGGTACTGCAGGCACACACACTTACAACATGATGTCCTAACTATATATGACATGAGAGAAAATCCGTTTGATGGCTGTTTTTTAGTTGGAATTTCCTAACTGGACACAATGCAGCGTTTGGACACAGCTTTTGTTGCTCGTCCCGGTTCTAATTTCTTCCTGTCACTCTCGATGTTCTGCTAGTTTGATCGTTAAATTGAACAGAATGGAATGGCATATTTAATGGATTCAGTGTGAACAGAGCGCATTCAGTGATGGGGAGACGACACCAAGTACATTATGGAAGTGTAAGGTCAATGCCTGTCATAACAATTAGCTTACACTAAAATCAATGGGTCTGCTTATACTATTTACAGAACAGCACAGTGAACACTCTAAAATAGACCACCTTTGTAAATGTATTTTGATGTGACTTAATGTAACGCTTCTGTAATGTATCCAGTGTGGCCCTAGACTGACCCTCACATGCTGTTAGGACAAACTTCAATGTGTGAATGAGTCAACGTAGGATAACTTCTGTGCTCCAATGTGTGAATGAGTCAACTTAGGATAACTTCTGTTCATTTACTGGAAAACAAGCAAAAGTTAGCTCTCTATATTTAGTTAACACTTGCATAGACTGTCTCTTGTTGACTTGCCGATTTAGACTTTGCTCTGGAGCTTAAGGAGGTCCAGCACCATAGGATACTAAATCAACTACTTGTCTTACCTTAAAAGCAGTGTGTGGGCCCTTAGCTATCTTGTGTGATGTAGGGTTGGTTTTGTGGATGCAGGAAAATATGTACTGTATGTCTTTGAATGGGTTGGGTATGCTTATATTTCATAGGTTTTATATAGGCCTAAAAGTTTTGTTAGGTTATATAGATATCACATGGTCTTTTATTCATTTAACTAATGCAAGACATGTCTTGTCCACTATAAAATGACTCCTAGTCAGATAGCATGACATTTTGCAGACCTAGTGTGTTTAATGTTTTAAAGAAGTGGGCATAAGCACAGTGACCCCATGAACTTGCCTGCTTTTTACACGCTTACCGTGTCACATGACCCGTCTTTAACATGGCCCATCTCCATGTTAATGTTAAGAGATCACAGAAAGTCATAGGCTCAATCCCTATGTTCCCTTCTTAACCAAATGCCTTGAGCCCTCAGGGACTTCAAACTGGCATGAATGTCAGCTCATGGCAGTTATGTCTTTAATGGTGAGGGGCTCAGAGCTTAGTTGAGGTATCACAGCTCTCACAGGGACTCATAGAAGTGAAGCACAGTTTGGTCTGGTAGACTCTCGAATCAGAAGCTTCACCATGGCCTGTCGCTCATCCTCCCCGAGATGCTAGTCACCTGGAGAATGCCTCCATAAACTTTTAACAGCCGCCCCGGCC
>PYXC01000316.1:805000-810000 GCA_015244755.2 Tenualosa ilisha | reverse complement strand
TGTCTGTCTCTCTCTGTCTCTCTCTCTCTCTCTGTCTGTCTCTGTCTCTCTCTGTCTGTCTCTCTCTCTCTGTCTCTTCTCATATGTAGCACACATGCTCATTGTATTCTCATCCCTCTCCCTCAGACACACACACACACACACACACACACACACACTAACACACGCGCAGTTCAAGTGTTTGTGTCCCTCAGGGTGTGCCCAGGACATGGGTTAGGAAATAAGGAGAAGTGTTTCAGCAGACAGTCCTCAGAAAGGAGAAAAGTGCATACACATACACACACAGATGCACACACAGATGCACACACACACACACACACACACACACACACACACACACACACACACACACACACACACACACACACACACACTCTCTGGAAGAGGCTCCAGTGAGAGAGAGGAAGAGGAGAGAGGTGTGGGGAATGGCAGCAGTTGGGGGTTTGGGAGTGGATGTCCAAACAAAGCTCATGTTTTACGACCACGTTGTCCTTGTTGGGGGCCAGAGGGAATGCATGCAAGGAAAGTTGTGGTCTTCCTGCCAGATACACACACACACACACACATACACACACAGCACACTCATGCACACACCATCTCACACCAAGACGCATACCAATTAAAGGTTCTCACATGACTGCATTTTGCATGCATGCACACACGCACACAACTAATACAACTAATATACAATCATATCCAGTCTTTGCATTTCCTGTTGTAGCCTCTAGAGAACTGAGAATTACATCAGACGGACCGTGCAGGTCCCACAGGGAGAGAGGAAGACGGAGAAAGAGAAAGAGGGCAAGAGAGAGAGGGGAGCAGAATGTTAATGCTATTACGAGCCCCATCCATACAAGTGATGTAGAGAAGAGCCTCCAGGGCCTTGGCTGACAGAAAGAGAGAGAGAGAGAGGGAGAGAGAGAGAGAGAGAAAGAGATGGTTGCAGTTAAACGAGTGTTCACACTCAGCGCTGGTGAAATACAGAGCGCGGCCTGGACACAGCCAACCATTCCCTAGCCTGTCTGCAAAGTCGTTTGTGTCCAATCAGGTTTATTTATACAGGCTGTGTTTGAAAGGCCGCCGTAACTGAACACTTAATGGGGAAGATGGATAGGATGCATAAGAGGGGGGATGGGGGAGGGGGCTGTAACCCACAGCACTAATGCTGGCATTAAGAGCAGAGAGAGAGAGAAAGTGAGAGAGAGGTGGGGTAGAGAGAGAGAGAAAGGGAGAGAGAGCAGGAGAAAGAGAGAGAGAGAGAGAGAGCACTACACTAATGGCCCTGGACATTATCCTCCTGACTGTTCCATGGAGAGCTGGGTGGTGGTGATTAGGGCAGTGACGGGGTGGACGGAAGCCACGTTTGGGTAATTGCTCCGGCCGCGGCCACTTCCATCACGCGTCAGCTCGTGAGTGCGTTTGATTCCCACATCTCTCAGATGGGCACTCTTGAGTGGGTGCGTGTGTGTGTGTGTGTGTGTGTGTGTTCCCCTGCGTCAACCAACTGAAGCCCAGGATGATGGAGAGGGCTGGACGGTCACCAAAGAGGAGGAGGAGGAGGCACACTGACCATGGTTAGGCAAGGCCAGAGTGGAAAGACGAGACTCAACGTTGGTGGCCAGGGCACGGTAGAAAAGCAAGAATCACACCCTCAAATAACAGTGGTTCTGTCATGTTGCTAAGTGATGTTAGCTGTTTAGCTCCACACTTAATACTTAGGCTGGAGAGGTGACAGGACGGGGGGCTGAGGGCTTATTTCATGCGTGGATCACACTGGAAATAACAGCGTGGCAGAATCAAACGTTGGCACTATTCTCAGATCGTAATAATTATTTGATCACAAAGTTTTCTCTTGTTGCTTAGTGATGTTAACTATACATGTCTGTACACCAGAAAGAAATATCTGTTCCGTGTAACCTATGACCAGTTTTACAACTTTCGTTGATCAGAGCGTGTCAAATTTGTTGAGGATATATCAAAATGATATTGATTGGCTTTGACAAGTATCGTTTAGAAGCCATTTCTGGCTTTGTGTTGCACGGCAAACTTTTCATGCTCGACTAATTTCGCTAGCGTAACGTTGTCGGAGCCAACCGCTCTGCTGCCAAGCCGTAGCAAACAATAGAAAATCTATTGCCTTCTGTGGTTAGCTTTGCTTGCCTGGCTAAGACTGGGATACACAGAGCTAACGGAAAGCTCGCTAGCTGGAGGCGCAGGTGGTCTCATCAGTCTCTGAGGCCTTGTATACACGCAAGCACACACACACACACACACACACACACAGGCTTAAGCCTGGAGTCTGGACATCCTCTTTGGCCAGGGAAGAAAGCAGAGCTCTGGCCAAGTGTGGATGGACACGGCCTGCTCAGCAATTGACTTGTGGTTGCATGAGACACCGCTATGAAAGGTGGTTTGGCTCGCCCTGTGAACACAAGCAGATGTATGTTCAGTACACAGAGCGTATGAAACAATGGCATCTTGACATATGGCTCCATGCGTGCGGTGTACTGGCATGGCGAACACAGAGAGAATGCGGATAAATGTCAGGTGTAAACAGGATAGCAGAACCTGATCGGTCATCGCCCGGATATCCAGCTCATGACTGCACAGCAATTACAGGTGCGAATGGCTCCTGAGAGACCCAAAGGTGAAACAGACGTGACACCCGTCCGTCGTCTGTTAACCCGTCAGTGAAGGCCGGTCCCAGCCCCTCCTCCTGCTGTCTCCCCCCTTCCATGTGTTCCTCAGCTGCTCTGACTCTCCCAGGCTGCGCCCCTCTGGATGGAGGCCTAATGCATCCTCCAACCCCACACACACACACACACACGCACACACGCACACACACACTCACACACTACATCTATATGGCCATTTCTCTTTATCTTCAGATCCCATTAAAATCCCATTAAAATCGTCCATTACTGCAGACCCTCATCCTTACATCAGAGTTTAGCGTGAAGGCTGGGTTCATGATAGATTTAGGCTAATGCTGTGCTTTTGTGCATATGTCTGTCTGTGTGTGTGTGTGTGTGTGTGTGTGTGTGTGTGTGTGTGTGTCTGTAAGCAAGAATGTGGAGGCAAGCGTGTAACATGTGCAGCTGGTCTGATGCTCGTGGATGTGTGTGTTGAAATCATCTGCCAGGTACTTTTTCATGCGGGCTTAGTGCATACAGAATGGCGGCCTTAACTCTGCCTTCTTACTACCCGCCCCACTCCACACACACACACACACACACACACACAAACTCACACACACTCCCCCCACCCCCACCCCACACACTGGGCCGTGTGTGCAACACACAGAGTGAATCCCTCTCCCGCCATCAAAGGCAGTCTCAAATCCAGGTTTATGTAAAGGGACGTCTCCCGTGAAATTCAACTTTGCATCCATGAACCCACCAGTTTGGTTCGTCATGGATGGATACCGTTAATGAGTCCACTTTTTCACTTCGGCCAAGTGAACTTGTTAACACACCTTGATGAAAAGAATCGTTCTCTCACTGTCAAACAAACATACACATACACATTCACTTCCTATACCCTTGTGTACACAAGCCCATATGTGTGCACTCACTCCCTCTCTCACACACACACACACACATATTAGGGCCTTATGGTGCGTGGTATCCCTTTCTAAAGTCACCCAGGCTGATTGGGAAGTGGGCCCTAGACGGAGGCAGGCTGAGAGTTTGCTCTGTAATAAAAGCTGCTCTCGTTTGGCAAGTTTTGCTTTTAACAAGAGACCTTTAATTTTGTGAGAAGGAAGCAATGAATTGTAAAGTATACTTTTCCAGAGCCCCGCCGTTAAGTGTGCAGTGTACTCGGCTGCACACGGGATCTACCCCGCCAATGACTAACATATGTGCCGCCCTCTCTCTCTCTCTCTCTCTCCCTCTCCCTCTCCCTCCTCCTCCTCTCGCTCTCACTCTACAACGGCTTCCTCCCCTCTGCTCCCATTTGTCATCTGTCTCTGTAGCGTGCTCTCTCTCTCTTTCTCTCTCTCGTCCTCTCTCGCACACACACACACTCAGTGCCGTGTTTTTTGTCTCTTTTTTACTCTCATTTTCTCTCTTTATCCCATTCTCTCTTTCCTTCACACACCACACGCACACGCGTGCACACAAGCACGCACACACACACACACACACATTCACAAAAGTGAAAAAAAAATGTTCCCCCTCCATCTGGTCTTTTATCTATGGGTGTGTATGTGCACGCGTGCCTGTGTGTGTGTGTGTGTGTGTGTGTGTGTGTGTGTGTACACACAGGCTTGCACTTGTGTGTGCAAGTGTGTGTGTAAGAGTGATGTCATTGTGTCCCCCTTGGAGTCCCGGTGTGTGTTTTGGGCGTAGGGTCAGGTATCAGAGACTGGAGGTGTGCTGGGAGGCAGTTGTCAGCTGTCTCATGCTATAAGCTGGGACATGTCCACTGGGGGCCAGGCACCAGCAGGGATGGGCTCAGGACTCAGCCAGTCCTCACATGACTGCTACTGCTGCTGGTGGTGTGTGTGTGTGTGTGTCTGTGTGTGTGTGTTACATGTTTTTGTGTTTGAGTTTATTCAGGGCACAGAGGAGAAGGAAAAGGTGTGTGTGTGTGTGTAGTTAATATTTTTTGTGTTAAGCCAGAGTTTACTCAGAGCACAGAAGTGAGAACGAGAAGGTGTGTATGTGTGTGCCTGCTCATGCAAGTAAGTGTGTGTGTGTGTGTGTGTGTGTGTGTGTGTGTGTGTGTGTGGTGTGTGTTCTGGTCCACATGTGTGGCGTATGCCTTCACTATGTAATATAGTGCATCAGTATAGGCCAGTCTCATAGCAGGGTTGTGAGTTTCCATGGAGACTGACCACATAGGGCGGAGTGGGGGGCCCCCATTTGACGACACAGAGAGGAGAGAGAGAGAGAGAGAGAGAGGGTGAGAGAAAGAGAGAGAAAACACTCCCCTCTCAACACCAACAACTTCCTCCCCAACTGTGCAGCCCCTCTTTTCCTAGTTGGAGTGGACAG
>PYXC01000316.1:787500-800000 GCA_015244755.2 Tenualosa ilisha | reverse complement strand
TTTGTTTTTTTTTAACCAAATTAATTATGCAGACGCATACATATGTCACACTACCTGTCAGCTCCCTCCTTATTTTCACACACCGCATTGCGTACAGTCGCTTTGTTTTATTCACCAGTGTGTTTCGGTAGCTCACTATAGGTACTTTTAGCAACATGCTAGTCCACTGTATAGTCTTTGTAAATAATTTAAGAAATAGTTTTGTTGCTGTGCCTATCTTTCAGTAATATTTTGAATTCAGCGCTTCGTCAGCAGGCAGTACTTAAGCAGTCATGAGAAGTTTACTTGTTAACAGAACATAAGCTGACTGCCCAGAAACTTTGTAAATAGCAGTAAAAAGATTTTGCAACAACAGCGAGGTTGTTGAAATAGGCAGTGTTTCTTTGAGTAGTAGCATTCGTTAGGCTAGACTGCGTGGTGGAAGGGTAGACACTTCCACTCAAAGCAATTTGGTGAAGTCTGCTACGCGAACGCGGACACACTCGATGCAGAGCCATAACAGGAAAACGACAGCGATAAGGCAACACAGTGCCCTTTGCATTGAGTCAACAGAGATGTAAACCCAGTCGGCACAGAGTCTGCAGCTGCTGCGAACTACTGCCTAACTTGCGGTAAATGGAGTCTTTAGTCTTTTCTCTTCAAAGGTAATGCAAAGTATACAAGTCACTGCGCAGAAGTTCAATAGGCGCAGACAGCTGTACTTGTTTATCTGAAGGTTGACTGCGCACTGACGTGAGATGGCAAAGTAACTTACAACTACCATAGTCTCAAGTTCTTGTTAAGATTTGGAGAGCCGTGTCTGGGGATGAAAGAGTTTCTGTTTGACATAAATACAGGCAGCTTAATGACGGTTGTAGATGCTTCAGAATGGCATTTTTAAAAGAGCTGACAGACATGTTGAATGAGACAAGGCCAAACCACGGTAGATTTGTCATGTGGTCGGTCACCCCTGGGCACCCCGGTCATAGACAACCTGTGGCAACTACACTCTTTCATGTTTGGTGTGTAGGGAACTGAGGAACACCACTTTGCTGAAGCCTGCGCTAACCAGGGGCATGTGTGACATTCTGTCTTCACCAAAAATAAAGGAGAATTCTGGAACTTTAAATGTGTGATTAATTGTGATGAACTTAAATTTTCTGTTGTGATTAACTGATTCACAGCACTAATATATATATATATACATATATACATATATACTGTGATTGTATTGTGTAGATGAGACGTCATCATGTCCTCCAGGTCAGGATATGTGTAGAGGGCAGCTGGAGGGTTCAGGCCAGGGGTGTCTGACGTTGAGACGGCAGCCCCAGACAGGAGCCTCTCTGCTGGCTTCAGGGGCTTGAAAGCTGTCCCTGAGGGGCCTGGATGAGTGGGAGAAGCGCAGCGGCAGCCATGATGTCAACGCTGTGCTATGCTCTTCTGTGGCAGTGACAGTGAAAGACTGGGACATCTGTTCAGAGCGGCCACAGTAGGCCAGCTCCCCTGGAAATGTTAAAGGGGGGCTTATGTTAGCGTCCAGTTTAGCTTAGCCAATCGCTTCATCTAAAACCAACACGGCTGCAGGCTACACTGGCTGCCCTTGCAAACGTAAACAATGGCTTGATAAAGTCACATGCCCACCTCCAACACCCTTTTCACGCACACACACACACAAACACACACACACACACACAGAAATACACATACAGGCACACACGACACACTCACACTCTTAGTTTTCCCTGCAGATATTTACATGTGATGACTCACAGTTGGCCTACAAATTGGCACATGGACACACACACACACACACGTACTATACACACACATGGTCAACGCTTCCATCCCTAACACGTTTTTTTATTATTGTTTTTATTTTCACACAAATAATCACACAGTCTCACCTCCTCGTCTGTCACATTGTAAAATCCATGCATGCATAACTTTCACCTGTCCAGCCCCAGCCGCACTCACATTCCACACCTAGAGTGAGAGCCCAGTACCAGGCCATGAGGGAGGCTCTTATCTCCCTCTCTCCCCCTCTCCAGCCCCCCCCCCCCACACACACTCTCTCTCTTTCACTCGCTCTGCTTTTCCACTTACACTTGGTCTGCTTAGTGCTGCCGTGTGAGCATACAAGCTGTTAACATGCCAGAGGAAGACTCACATTCGACTCACTCACTCACTCACAAAGACATATAAACACACACACACACACACACACATTCTCTGTCTCTCACACACACACAAATACACATACACACACACTTTCTCTTCTCCCTGTCTTTTTCACACATACACACACACTCGCACACAAACACACACCAACATACACATACACACGTACAGACATTTTACACTGGAAAATAATGAAAGTGTTCTTGGGGCGTGACATTTCACAGACCATCTCCAGACTTTAAAGCGGACATCTTGATATTTTTACTCTTTCCTTTTGTCTTTCAGTCGACTCCAACTTTAATAGAGAATTCCTGCCCAGTTCTGCTCTCTGACAGCAAGGAGAGGAGTGATTTAAGCCAAACTGATTCGGCTTTTATAGCGGAGAGAAGGCTGAACGAAGAAAAAAAAAAAAAAACTCAATCTGCGATGGACCATGAAAAAATTTACAACCCTAGCATGGTCTCAGCAGCTTTAAAACATTTTTTTTTGTCATTTGTGATTTTTTTTCCTTCCTACCTCTTCTTTCCTGTACCCCTCTCTCCATCCAAAAAAGAGTGTGCCTTCACAGTGCCCCCTCCCCCCACCCAACACACACACCGTTTTCCTATTCTCACTCTCCCCCTCTGTCTCTCCCTCTCTCTCTCTGTCTCTCTCTCCTTGTCTTCAGACACACAGGACATACATTAGATTTGGCCAAGGCAGTCTTGCATGTGGCAGGAATGGCCAGTTGTCTAATGCTCTCCGCCCCGCTGCGTGCACTGCGACGACAGTGGACAAACATGCTCACTCTCTCCTCAGCTTCCTACGGCTGTCATCACCAGCGGTGGCTTTTGCCCTCCTGAATCCACAAAAAAAAAAGAAAAAAAGTGCCACTCTCTCCTGGTGTCTTAAAGTGCCAACCACAGCTGGTGCCACGGCGTGAATCCCGAAGGTCGGCACAGGTCAGCCTCCACGTCGCTCACCCTGGCCGTCAGCCTTTTGCGGTGGTGGCAGAAGGGGAAGACCTCATCTGAGGGATGATTCAGCTGGAGGTTCCCAGAGCCGCGACTCTTCCTCGTCCTCCTCATCCTCTTCCTTCCCTCTCTGGGTCCCACGGCACATCATCCGGTCCCGTTCTTTTTTACCCGCGACACATCACTCCCATCCAATAAAAACACACACACACCCGCGGGCCCTCGCTCGGAACGGGCACGGAAAATTTATGTCCGCGTTTCTTTCGTTCTCTCGCGCGTGCTCGCTAACCGCCGCTGACATAACCCCGTCTTTTACGAGCGTTTTATTTGTTTGTATTTGTTTTATATTAAAAGGCGCGGGTGAGTCACGGGCTGGGGCGTATTAGCGTCATACAGGGAGCGCTCTCTCGTTTCTAATCCAGGTTTCAGAGCCTCAGAGCCCATAAATGGCCCTCAGCTGTATGCCAGGCTGCTGACGTGTCCGCCTCAAGTATCCACTGTTCCATTCAGGGGGTTGTTGGCCTGCAGTGTGGGTGTGTGTGTTTGGGGGGCAGGGTGGGGTGGGGTGGGGAAGGTTGGGGGGGGGGGTCCTAAAGCTCATACCTTACCCTCGGTAACTGCCTCTGTGTGTGTGTGTGTGTGTGTGTGTGTGTGTGTGTGTGTGTGTGTGTGTGTGGTGTGTGTGGTGTGTGTGTGCGTGTGCATGCATGGTGTGTGGTGTGTGTGCACGTGTGTGTGTGGTTGTGTGTGTGTGTGGTGCAGAGTGTGTGCAGTGTGTGTATGCTTGGGGAGAGATTTTTCATTAGTGAGGAGTTGGTTAGGGTCAGGGGCCTCACTTACTTTCTCGTTGTGTGTGTGTGTGTGTGTGTGTGTGTGTGTGTGTGTGAGTGTGCCCTGCACACTGCTGTCTGATTAAATTATTTCCCCATTTTCTCCTCGCAGTGTGGCTGATTTATTTAGGATCTTGTGTGTGTGTGTGTTGCCACCGGTAACGCATTCTCCTATCGAAGCACGGAGCCGGTTCCCACCTTCCCAGCCAGCGTCCCGCAGTGGAGAGCTCATACTGCCCATTTACTGCTCTTGCCCCCCTCAGAGCGCCATATTAAAGGAGCAAATCCTTTAGTCGCACATAAAGACCCTGTGTGTGTGTGTGTGTGTGTGTGTGTGTGTGTGTGGGGGGGGGGGGGGGGGTGTTTGTGTGTGTGCTAGCGCACATGTGTTTACTTGCCTTTGTGTGTCTTTGCAACACACGGCATATATACTGTATATGTGTATGTATGTTCATCTAAATACTTTCATGTGTGTATGGGACAGTTTGAGTTACTGTATACAGTGTGTGTGGTTCTGTGTCCGGGCATCTCAAGTTCGGCACAGGAATGCAGGAAGTGCACAAGCCTGTGTGTGTGTGTGTGTGTGTGTGTGTGTGTGTGTATGTTTGTCTGTGTGTGTATTTCCTCAACTGCTGTGTTGCTGGCGTGTTTCGGCTCTCACGCGCCATAGCGTTAACGCACCCGGCCAACCCGGGGTGAGCTCTTGTCAAAGGTGCTTCAAGTTAACGCGGCTGGCCACCCGCAAGCGGCCCGACAGCCCCCATCGCTTTTACCCTTACCCATAAGCCCCTGCAGAGTTCCGCCACATCCTCTGTTGCCGGGCCGACCGCCGAGCTCACTTGGCAGCTGCATCAGTTCCTGCAGTTCCTGAAACCCGAGTCGTCTCCCATTGCGCTCCGGACTATGGGGAGAACCTCCAGATCCCCACCCCCCCCTCTGAAGACACAATTAATCATTTAATGAAATCCAGCCCCTTTGCTCTCATTCTTACTCTTTTTTCATTCGCTGAAATCACTTTAATATTATTGGCCATAAAAAGAAAAGATGGAAAAAAAGAGTACATTTTATCGCTTTTTCTCCTAATGGCATGTTTTAATCTCTTGTGAGGAATTAAGGGGCTGCCCGGTGCACTGGCAACACCTAATAAATACACCAGAAGACCTATTGTGTTTGTGTACAAGCACGCATGAGGAATGGCCACATAGGGAAGAACGTTTCCCACTCTTTATCAGCCTGGTTCTAACCTTCACTCTGAGCTGCAGCACGTAGGGGTCTCTCATAGGGGTCAGGCACAGGGCAGCAGCATTCACCCAGCAGGGACATTATAGGGGTGCAGATGAAGATAGACAGAACAAGAAAGAGAAAGAGAGAGGGAGAGGAAACTGTTGTTGTTGTTGTTGTTGTTGTCGTTTGTGACTGCATGACAAAGAAAAAGAAAACTCTAGGATAGTAGGATAATGGTGACGTTGGCGGAGAAAGTGGAGAAGGGCAGAGGGCAGCTGAAGAATGGCCCAGTAATGGGCAGTCAGTGTCCAGCTTGTTCATCTTGTCTTCTAACAGGCAGTGAGTTGCTGTGGCAAGTGTGTGTGTGTGTGTGTGTGTGTGTGTGTGTGTGCATCTGTGTGTTTGTGCAAGGACTGACTAAAAGGCTTCTCCATTAACCCGTGAGCTCATGTGACCTGTGGTCTGCAGGCTGTAAATAACGGGCCACCAACAACACACACACACACACACTCCCTCTGTGAGAACATGACCAGCAGGCAGCTCGACTGAAGCTGATTGGAGCTGTGTTTTAAAGGATCCAGTTGTTTAAATCTGTGTTGTTCAAGAGAGGAGAGTCCTGACAAGGCCAGTAATAAAACCTGCTTGTAGCTTTGACATTGGATTTCTTTGCTGTCCACACGCCTTTGGAGACATTGTTGCATCATTCCTCTCTTGAATGAGGCCACAGAAGAACAATAATAGGACCTGCCTGTAGCTCTGACTTAGGTCTGGTTCGGCCTGCTGCATTAGTACATCATTTAAAAGATGCAGAGATGCCACCACTTTTTCAATCACTGTCATTTTAGTCACTGATTCACCTGTTTCTGATGACGCTGACAGAGGAGATACTGGAAAGTAAGCGCCGATGTGACAGCATGGAAGAAGGTGTGAGTGATTGAGTGTGGCAGCCAGGAGAGTTGAGTAAGAGCTGGAACACTGAGACTGAACCGCTAAGGGGGGAGTTTTTTTGAGGGGGAGGGGGGGCTGAATTCATGAACCTGTCCTTCTCAGTTGCATCCCACAAACACCACCTCCATGTTGTGTGACGCTCCTGAAATATGACCTCATATAGATATGTCAACAAAGATTGTTGTATCATCACACAGTGTTAGTCATTGTATAACACTGAGTGTTGCAGGGAGGAGATCGTTTCCCCTAAGTGTTAAAAAAAAAAAGCGGTCCGTGTACGGGCATCAGTGAACCGTATAAAATATCTCTTTGTTGCCTGGACCCTTTAACTTCATATTCATGAATCAGTGGCTACTTCTGAGGCACCAGCGGAACCGGGCTGCTGCCGCAGGCGTTTCTCGTCAAAGGCGAATGTTTTACCACTGGTGGGTTGTGTGTGGGAAATGGATGGAGCCATTGCCCAGTAGTGGCTGTAGGACAGTATTATTAGTGCCATAGCTTATGGGAGCGTTACTAATCGTGGCCTTTGCAGCATCATTACAGCCTCCTGTGGACTCAACAGGGGCCACTCCCCCGTTCCAGGAACCTGGAGTCACTGAACCTGTTGATGGTGCTCTCGGGGGAGCCCCTGTGGAGGCCGGGGCCCCTGGCTTCCAGCCAAGAAGCCCTCGGCCCTCTGCTCTCTGCCCTAACTCTGTCTCTCTCTCTCTCTCTCTCTCTCTCTCTCTCTCTCTCTCTCTCTCCTCCCTCCCCCTCTCCCTCTCCCTCTCTCTCTCTTTCTCAACGCGACACTGCAGGCTCTTGTTTGGCTCCCGGTGTTAATGTAGCTGATCTCCATCCGCTTGCGCCCCAAGGATGGCTGCCCAGTGCAGACACAGGGGACCTCTTTCCTCCCAACACATACACACACACACACACACACACATGCATACTCCCTCCCCACAGCTGTCTGTAGGACAGATGGTCCGGACGTGGGACAGGCACCCACTCCAGTGCTGGGAAGGTGGAGGAGAAGGAGGAGATGGCGGTTGCGATGACGAGGATGATGAAGATGACTTTGAGGGTTTTTCTGAGGAAGTCTGAGGCAGGAAGTGTCTAAGGGAGGACTCAGCAAGGTGCCAGGGGTTATGGCTGTGGCTGCAGTGTTTGTGTTTGCGCGCGGCCGAGGGTTTTTTTGGGGGTTTTTTACGTCGGGAAATAGCTCTGCTCTGTTCCGGTCTCGCCAAATCATCCATCCACCCACCCGCGGCCTACCGAGCCTGCCGCCACCGCATCAGGCCTCTGAGAGACCGTCCCACCTTTCTGCCTCAGGCAGGACATGGATCCTTTTACCCACCCTCAAACACACACACACACACACACACACACACACACACACACACATACACAGACTCCCCTCTCCCTCTCCTTTCCAACTCTATCTCTCCTCCATCGCTCCAAAAACAAACACCCCTCCGCAGACCTAACACACTCAACCCCAACTCCCCAGACCCCTTGGTTACAGTTTCCCTTTTTAATCCTCGCTGGTCGTCTGCTTAGCGAATGGGAAACTGAACCCATACACCCCCCACCCCCCATGCGCACACACACACACACACACACACACACACACACACTGGCTCAGACTCTTTCCTATGGTACACTCTTCCTATGGTACACCTTGTCTCACATTCGTGCAACGTCAAAGAGAATGGAACAGATTCTCCAAGCGGTCAGGACCATTATTTCACAATTCTGTCCAAACTTTCCACTTTCTTGAACTCACCCCCCAGCCCCACTCCTCATTTTTATTCCTGTATTTCTTTTAGTCTTAATCCAGACTGCTCCAGCTCAACTGTCTCCCCTCTTTCGCCCACACGCTGTTCCACTTTGCATAAGTGGATTGGTGCTCCAAATTCCTTAATTGAAGGGAGATAAATTGTCCTGTGGAACTCCCTTTTCCCCTTTCCACTGGACTCTTCCGCAGCGTCTGCTTTCATTACTCCCATCTCTCCTTCGTGCCTCTCTCTCATTCACTCACTCTCTCTTTCTCTCCGATGCGTCACGCTTCGCTGCCTGGCGGACGCTGTTTTCGCTTGCCTGGGTGGAAGGAGTGACTCAGGTGACTATTGAAGCACCCTTCCCGATCCCTGTGAAGTGCCCCTGGACATGACATTTGATGAATGACCCCACACGGTTAGTCAGAGGACTCCAAGCACACAGCGATCTCTCCATCTGTCATCACTTTGTGTCTAGTAGTCTCCAGTGTACTTCTCTCTCTCTTTCACTTGTGACATCTTTTTTTGTGTGTGTGAGCTTCTATAAGACAAAAGAACACATTATGCCAGATTGACTCAATGAGGAATGTACGTATATTCGAACCCATTTTTATAGTTCAGTCGCTAGGTTACAAGCACTCATTAGAGTTAAATTACACAGTTACATGCACATTTTCACTACATTTCACCAGTCTTTGTGTTCCTGGCTACGCCACTGAACTGAAATGTAGTCTAAGGTGTAACCCATGGACAAAATGCGGTGTTCAGCATCTCCAGTGTAGAAATGGAGAACGAGGTACGTGAGCGTCCGTGTGTTGAACTTTGTTTGTTTCCTCACCTAAGCCTGACAGGTTTACGCCAGGGCCTTCAACAAGACAGCAGATTTAGTCTGTGATTGATTCCTGCCCTCAACCCCATCAACACACGCATATTTACACACACACAAATTTATACACACACACACACACACACACACACACACATCACTGTCCTTAGAAATCTCCTTCTGTACACATCCCCAACCACACAGCATCTGAGCACACGCCCACCGATCATAAGGCTGGAACCAGTGGAGCGCTCATGCGTTCGCACTCAAACACAGGGCCGCCTTTGTTCCCATTGTTGGTGAATAAATACATGTTAAATATTTACTTTACGCCAGCGCACCAGTGCAATCGGATCGAGATTTATACCCCGCCGCTAACCTCAAGCCTGCCCAGCCGCCCTCGAATCAGCAACGTCAGATGGGGCAGTGATTCAGCCTCAATTTACTTTTTTTTTTATTTGTCTTTCTTTCTTTCTTTCTTTCTTTTGATTCATTTTTTTTCTCTCTCTCTCTTTCTCACGGAGGAAGTGCAGCATTCCAGAATAATCCACACATTCCTTTTTTTGTTCTTTTCCTTTCGTTTTTTTTTTTTTTTTTTTTTTCTATTTCAGTAATAAATATTTTCCAGGGACCTCAGAACAACGTCTGGCTTCCTTTCGCCCTGAAGCTCGCAGGTCATCACTGTCAGCGTTCTAATTACTTCTAATTATTTTGGAAGATCATTTTCAGCGTGGTTTTTGGTTAGGAAGCACTTGTGTTTATTTGGGGGTGGGGGTGGGGTTGTGGGGGGGGGGGGGGTGTGTGGAGGGCTAACTGAAGGTGGCTTGGGTTTTGTCTGAACATGATGAGTCAATGGAAACGTGAGGCGGCGAGGCGGACCGACGGGGGGGGGGGGGGAGCCGCAGCGCTGGAGCGGAGCTGCGGCTTGTTGAAGTCACAGTCACAGGCCGTGACCAAACACACAACTCGAACTGCAGCAGCCCATACACTCCTGCCAGTCTTCAATCGGATGTTCTGCTCTCTCTCTCTCTGTATTTGTGTGTGTGTGTGTGTGCGCTCGCTTGCGCATGTGTACTGTATGTGTGCAAAGTGCATTTGCACATTTGCTTAAAGGTGAATTGTAGTCTTTCCTTTGAGACCAACATCACCACCATTATCCTGGAACACCTCCGGGCAACTAATTGAGATTAACAAGACCAGGCCCTATGAAAATGAATGGGGAGATAACCCAAAACTCCAGATCGGCAGGTCGTACTGTCTTGTATTGTGTCAATGTTTGTTTGGAAATCTGAATTGAGCGATGTCAAAATCTACCCGTACATTGCTCAACAGCCACAGTACATTTATATGGGAGGACATGTGTCTCCTCACATTAAACTGTCTCTGTGCTGTGGTGTGTGTGTTGTTGGAAAAGGTATGATGCAGTATGCGGTATGTTGGTCAGTGTTTAAAGCCTTGTCACCACCAGCATCTCCTACCTGGTATAAACACGTCAACACAATAACTCCTTCTCCTCAAACACCTAAGAAAAAGTGTGTGTGTGTGTGTGTGCGTGTGTGTGTATGTATGTGTGTGTGAGAGAGAGAGAGAGAGAGAGGGAGAGAGAGTATTCCTGGCTGCGGAGTGGATTAGCTCATATATGCTACGTGTGGGTTTGGAGGCTGTGGTGAAAAGGCTAAGTAAACAGTGTGTGATGAACGGCCTGCTCGTCTCCCCCACGCTGATGCGCGCGCACACACACACACACACACACACACACACATGCACACTGTGCCGGGGTGTGTCCGTGCCTGCTGCAGCAGCTGACGACAATGGGCCCCAGAAGGGAGCAAACGGGCCACGAAACGAAACCCCATCCAGGGGAGGAAACGAGGCCCTTTCCTAGTGCCTCTGGAAATAGCCAGTGGAACATTTCCTGATCACATCCATTTCCCCTTTACACGTCGCCTATAATACGGCTCCTGAGTTTGAGGGATAGGAGTGGAAGGCTGCTAAATCTGCACAGAGATAAAGCTTGATGTGTGTGTGTGTGTGTGTGTGTGTGTGTGTGTTAGAGAGAGAAAGAGAGACTAAGTGTGTGAGAGAAGGTGAGAGAGAGAGGGACTCTGTGTTTGTGTGTGTGTGTGTGTGTGTGTGTACAGAGGGAGAGATTTCCATATGTTTCTTTGTTGGAACGAGTCATGTGTGTTTGTGTATTTGTGTATTTGCAAGGTGGGAGGCATGGGGCTTAGCTTGCATGAGTTTGTGCACATTTTAAGCCCACATAATTATCTGTTGATTTAGTTGTCTTTGTGGACTGGAAAGACAGTTCTACAGTACATAGTCATTTGTGAATGAATTGTAAGTATTTGTGTGTGTGTATGTGTGTGTGTTTGTGTGTACACAATTACACAAACAACAGATGTGTCTCCTTGTGTGTGCATGCGTTTGTCCCCGGCTTTCCAAGCTAATTTGTGCGCCACGAGGCAGATGTCTTTAAAGGGGATTTGTGGTCGCAGGAATTAGCCAGAGGATGGCGGATGTGTCTGTCTCCCAGAAACTCTGGTCAAGTTATCTGACCAAGAGCTGCAGCAAACATCACCAGACTTCCCAGGCCTGCTAAGCTCAGGCCCCTACTACACTCCTTTTTCTTTCTTTCTTTCTTTCTTTCTGTCTTTCTTTAGTTTCTTCTTTTCTTTCTGCTTTCCCTCTCTTTTTCCTGTTTCCTCTCTCTCTCTGATCAGTCGGACCACACATAGTTCTCCTTCCCTTAGGGCATGACCTCAGTGTTGGAGTGCACGTGGTGCTGAGCATCCTGGTGGTCGACCTTGTCAGATTATCTCTTTACCTCTCTCTCTCTCTCTCTCTCTCTCTCTCTCTCTCTCCTCTCTCTCTCTCTCTCTCTCTCTCCTTCTCTCCCTCTCTCCCTCTCTCTTCCCCTCTCTCTCTCTCTCTCTCCTGCTGCCTTTCCTCCCTAAAAGCAGGAGTGGAGGAGACTCTTCTCTCTAAACAGGGATCCATAGCCAGTCATGCTCCCTGACCACAATGAATCGCCCATCTGATGTGTGCAACATGAAGGCACAACAGAGCGTATGTTTGTGTATGATTGAGTGACAGAGAGAGAGGGAGAGGGAGAGAGGGAGAATGGATGAATGGAATAAAGAAAGAGAAGGAGGGAGGAAGGGGCCAGCAGAGGAGGGAGAGACGGTGGGAGCGCGCTCAGTGTGAGGTTGTTTTCCTTCGGCCGGTGTGAACAGGATGGGGCTGTTTTGCGGTGCACTGGAGACGGGGGTTCCTGCCCCTGATGTTTTAAACAAGACGTCAGAAAAATCAAATCGCTATGTAATCCAAGACGCAGGGCTTTCTCTCTCCCACCCTCCACCCCACCCCACCCCATGCTTTGAGCCTGTCTGGGGATAGAGAAGGTATTTGGCTCAGCGAGGGTCTCTTGTTTATTTTTTTCCAGCCCACTTTAAAAATGTATTCTCATGTCTCCTAGTACCATCTGTCTCTCTCTCTCTCTCTCTCTCTCTCTCTCTCTCTCTGTTTCGAGCCCTCTGTATCCTTCTCTTTTCCCACTCTGATTCTTCATCTCGTTTTAATCTACTGTACGTGTGAAAGACTCACCTTCCCTTTTTGTATACATGAGCATATTGCTACTAGGGTTCCTCTGTGCTACTGTAGTTACTCAAGCCTTCTCAAACCTCACACCCCTCCACCCCCAAACCCACCCCACCAGCACAGGCTTTCGGTGTCCCCCCTCCTTCATATTTATTCATGCTCCCCGTATGCAGACACACACACACACACACACACACACACA